>JAQGBH010000142.1:0-70521 GCA_034698265.1 Sminthurinus aureus
CAGCACCTGCCCAGCATTTACCATTTGGATAGAATCTCAAAAAAACCGACGCGACTAATTTCGCGAGACGGGGTGTATGTGGAAAACCATGGTAGGATTTTTTCGTGAAAACTAAGTAAATACCATTAGAGTTTTGGTGCTAAAATTCGTACTACTTCGTTAACTAATGGGAAAGAGTACTCGTTTTATACATGCCATCTTATTATTTATGACTACGTGTATAGTGTATACTGTGTACGAGATACGAGCTGCTCTGAATTGAAAAGACAAGTTACTACACACAGGATTTACTGTATGTACATGACACATGAGACATGACATCAAAACTTTATGGTTATTATTGTACCAACTAAAAACTAAAAACACAAGATCGTAGTATTAAATGCAAAAACAAAAAAAAAACAATTATTTAATGTAAAGTCACATAGTCTAAAAATCTGAAGACAAAAACACGTGATATAAATGAAACATTTTTATGTGTTATACGTTATACGCTGTACTTTGTACTAGATATGATCGAGTTGCCTCTTTCTGTTATCTATAGTTATGCTTTTGGGTTTTGGGAAAGGTGAATTTGGAGCAAATGTGTGCGTTGAATTCTAAAATATGTACATTGTACTCATATTATTCCAAATTAAATTTAGATTTGAGCACATAATAGAGCACAACTACATTTGACATTTGATGTTTTACATTGAATATTGAATGTTCAACGTAAGAAGCGTTTGATAATTTGCTATACATAATACATACTATGAACGTAAAGCTGTGTTTTCATCTGCTTTTAACGGAGCATAAAACAATTTCAATGCTAGTGTTATTTTGCATGAGGGTATTGTTTTGATTTTGATGCAGTGGTTCAGATTAAACAAGAACTCGGTCTCCGTTCAATATAGAACGAGAGAAAGACAGACAGGGAGAGATGGAGAGAGAGAGGAGGAGGAGGAAGAGAAAGATTCTTCAACTATGCAGCTAGATTACATTATATTATTATACGATGAAGTTTCTCGTGCTCCTATCTTTTTCGGAATGCTTCATTCAGTTGTGATATGTAATATGTAAGTATTCAAAATCAAAGTACAGCATACTAATAGAGATGCATAAATGTATAAGATAATATTTATGACGAGAAAGAATAGCTACATACTCCTATGTTCCATTTATTGCTAGGGCTTTTGTCGGTTACATTTTTCATTTCCGTATGGAAGAGAATGTACGATGTTCGATGTACGAGCCAGCTCAATGAAATTTCTATCTCCCACTCACTCCTTCTTTCACTCAGTGCTCAGTAACATAGAGAAAGAGGCCTAACGTATGAAAGTTATGCACATGATGCGGATTATTATTATTATTATTATTATGATAGGAAAATTGGATGAGGGTCAGAATTCTAAAATTTGGATGAAATTATTTATGGATGCAATAGAGAGCTATAATAAAAGTCATCATAAAGCAATATACTTGATTTTCTCAATGTTTGGATGATGATGTTTTACACTACACATTCTTCATAGTAAATTTTCTTATATATGCTATCCTCTCATGATAATAATAACCATAACCATAATAGTATGCACACAGCATATACACTGTACACGTTTCTAAATGAAGAAATGTAGAAAACTGTCTCTGGTTGATCTATAACATATAACATAGCTAGATAATGTGTAGAAAATTGAACGTGATCTTCTCTCACTTTCCTCTAATTGTTTGAATTTGATAACATGTACATTGTACAATGACGAGACGTAGGGTAAAAATAATAACAATTTAAATGATTTGGGGAATGCTAGACATTTTTTAATGACTGAAATGAATTTCTTTTTTTTATCTTTCTCTTCATTGTTTTTGGTGGATGGTGGATGGATGTGTGTGTGTGTGCATGAATGAACGAAGTATAATATATTATGTGATTGTCTGTATGTTTAAAAACTCCTTAACAATGCAAAGTTGTGCTTTTTTTTTCATATTATATAAAAGTTTTAATGATTTTTTTTTCTTTTCTTTTCATTTTTAAACAGAACAACGTGGAGGAAAACGCCACATACATAACTGCTGATATTCCACTCTTAAAAAGTAAGCAACATTTTTATTATAATGATTATTCATCACTCTTAGCTCTTATGGTATTTCGAGTTCATCTGGTTGTATAAAACTGATTTTGATATTACCATAATCATGATATGCATATCTCCATGCATTTTTTTTATATCAAAACTGTATTAACAATCAACACTGCCGTATTTAATGCACATAAAAATCTTAGTAGTTATTTTTTTAAAGTTACTCACACTCATTTTCAGGATTAAACTGTCCTGGGTGACCGTTTTTTTTTAAAGTACGTACGTTCAATAACAAAACCTTCTTCAAAGAAGTTTCCGAAGGATTATTGTGCTAACTGAACTCCCACATTCATCCAATGTGCACTTTATAATCTCTAGATAAAATTTTCATTGAGAATTTTGTTTGTAATGTATAATACATGGTTTTACACATGTTTACGTAAAGAATGGAGTTTGAATAAAGTCTAAACACACTGAAAAAAAGGAAACAGTAGAAAGAGGGAATATGTGTAAGCAGAATCTGTTGAACGATGGATTCATAGGCAATAGCAAATGTCTCTAAAATTCGTTATTCACTTGAGTGATTTTTACGTATATACTTAATGTTATTGACTGGAATTTCTGAGATGCCTTTATATCTCTTGGATGCAGATAGGATAGGACAACTTCATCATCTGTTGAAACTCTATTAGAAAAGGCAGGAATCGGGTGCAGACAGAGAGGGAAATATTTTCCAACCATATTCATGGTTTTCCCTCCTGAATGTTGCACATAGTACCCTGTGTAGCTCATATGCTCAGATTTTTTCAATCATCTGATGCATAACGTATATCAGTTCCTATATACTTGCATAATATACGTTTATTAATAAAACTTTATCGATATTCTCTGGCAATAAAAGTATTCCACGTCTATTTTCTTTCACGTGCATACTGAATGCTCTAGAAAGAATCCCGGCCAACTTTTAAAAAATTAAAATAAGAAGGATGTTTTATAATATCATAATATAAGATCATTAGAGCTTTTCATTTAAATATACTTATACAGTTAGAAATTTGAAAACGATTATGAAGAATGTATAATAGTAATATGATGCATACTTAGGAATCCGCTCAATAAAGGTTATACTATCAACTACCTAGTTTGATAAAGTGAAAGCAAGGGAAAATGAACGAACTTTTAATGAATATACTGAGCATAGACGCTAAACAATGAGAGTATGTAAATTCTACATATTCTACCTTGTACTTATTTCAAATTTGATGCTCCATCAGAAAAAAGTGCTTGTTTCACGTAACAGTATTATCGGATACTACATACAATGATGAAGGGAAGACGTAACTACCCAAGTTCAAATTTACCCGTCATCAACCGAGTAGTGAAACATTGACTTTTTGAACGCCAATGGAAGTTTGTATGTATGAACGCAATGTATAAAAGTTGATTTGTATTTACTGGTATTGAGAATGGAAATAAATTGAAGTTACGAGTTGTGGTTTTTCATGTTGTATAATTTATTATTGCAGCAGCAAAGGCTGTACTGTATTTTGTTTTTCACATACATACTTCATAAATAAGATTGTAAAAAAAATTTGTATAGTCACAAAATGTATTTGACTATAATATTTTAGATTTTTGTAGATACTATACACTCTGCACATCTCATATTGTAAACTGTTTTATGTTTTTAGGTTTAAGATTGTGTGTAAAGTTCAGCTTTATAGTACTTTGCTAAAGTATTTCTGTGTTGTATGTATATCTGTATTAGATTTTGAAATATTGAAAGTTTAAGAACCTTACAAAATATCATAAATGGTTTTTGATCTTCAATCATGTATCGATCGTCTTCATGTATTGTAATAATGTCAAAAAAATTACAGAAACAAGTTAGAAGAGGATATTAAAATGCAAAATACAAAATGATTCGAAATTCAAAATTGCTATCAATATCAAATTTGATAAGACTAAATGTTTGCATTATTACTGTACTAACAGACAATGGACAATGTACTCGATAGAGATCAGTATGTTGCAGATTGTTTAAAAGTTTTAATGCGTCTTGATTCTTGATTAGTGAAAGAAGGGGTACTTTTTGAGGAAACTTTAAGTATCCCACCTTCTTTGAAATGGATGAACAGGTAGACAGACAGGCGCAATATTAATATTAATGGTCAATGTTGAATGTTGATTGGGATCAAAAATTGTGGGTTGATGGTGCGTAGGTTTCGGTTGCATAAAAATCAGTTCATCTACCAATATCTACCTACAAAGTAACAAGTAAAAAGACACAGGCTCTTTTCTTTGTAAAAGTTGTTTTGTAGTAGATAGTTGTAGCAGAAATAATATAAAATTGATCTTAAACTAGTGCATAAAGTGTAGGCACTTAAACCAGGTGTTGTCATTTGAACCAATAGAATCTAAAGTTTAAGTAGCGTTTAGCGTTCTGTTTGTATAAAATATAAAGTTTCGGGTTTTCTTCACCCTCTTCAAAATGTTATCTCACCATTTCATCAAAATAGAATTTTACAATTACTTATATTACTACTACAAGAACAAGTTAATCTTATTGCTTTTCTCCTATACATTATACATGTTACATTACACACTAGACACTAGACACACAGTTCTAATTTCTAATAAAAAGTGAATGAGGGTATAATATGTAAATCTTGTACTGTTTACTGCTCTGCTGAAAATGTTGCTGTTATTGTTATTTTAATGCACATACTACATGTTATATCGTACATCGTACATGTCGTTTAGTTTACAAGAGTGAGTAAAAGAGTTTTTAATATTTCCATCTTCTTCACAACTTTTTTTTTGCTCATGTTTGTTTCACTCCCAAATCCGAGATCCAAGTGGAGAGACAAACTAATTGAAGAAGAAAATCAAGAGTTTATGTTTCATACTTGTATATTCACATATACGTCTGTAGTGTAATATTATGTATCATCTTTATATTTTCTTTCATTTTGAATCTCTTAATCGGAACAAGTTTCATAGAGGAAAATGGATGTCTTGACGTTCGCTTCCAATTCATATTCCAATTTTCTTTTCGTTGAGGTCTGTATATCGGTTCATTTTGTTCAGATCCTCTTCAGTTTGGTTGTGGTGTGTGTATTGTGTATTCTATGATGTGCATAGTTTATAGTTACGTGCAGTTGAGTTACATCGTTTTCTTATTGCCTTGTTCAATACTCTCATTAACTGTCTGAGCTTCATGTTTTATTGTAGCATAAGCGAGTACAAGATTATTGGTATGTCTTACAAAACGTTATGGACTCTGTGGCGATAAATTGTTTTATTATGCATTACAGATATGTCCAATGTCCACTCACAAGTGTCATTTGTGTAGAAGTAAGTAGATGCATCCATAATCCATACATATATACATACATGGTCATCTCTAAACTCTGGACAGGTAGATAGAGTATGATGCATACTAATTTTGTGTAATGGAACGTCAAATGCCCAGAAACATTTTTCATTACAATTTACTTACATATGCGTAGGGATACTTACAATTGGAATGAGGCTAAAAGACGTACGGATTCTTTTCTGTGGTTAGGGCAGCAGTCACACCCTTTTTTATTGCTCTAATGAATTTGCATTTATGGATCGGAGCGAGCTGATGCGGATGCTCAACAATCAAATGAGTGTTTGTATTGCTATTAGCTACATACACTATACAGAATGTACTTTAAGATTTTCCGAACAAGAATCAGTCGTGTCCAGTTGAAATAATTTGAGTGGTTTCTTGTGAATATTATGTATTGATGCTCACTTAAATTGCACGGGATGTAGGAGATAGAGTTCAATATTCAATATGCTACATGATACATGATAGATGAATCTAAGTTTGATGGAATATCTAGTGTGTCTCACATTGAATTGTACATACATCATACTGTTCTACAATATTCAAAATCTGAAGAAAAAATACATAGTTGCCGACAAGTTACTTGATAGTTATTTTCAAAAATCAAGGGAAAAGAGCAAAGTTGCACATTGGAATTTTTACGCTAGAGTCTGGAGTTGCTGATTTCAATGAATATTTCATATTCATAAAGACCGGATCTATTCCTTTCAAATACATACTGCATTCGCATTTTGTGTATATGAAATTCAGTGAATCTACATCTGTAAGTATCGTGTATGTAGTATATACGATGTACAATGTACAGGGGTTATGGATTATGGATCTTGGTAAAACATTTTCATTTACACTAAATCTTACAATATTGTAAATTGTAAGTGTGTATTCATCATTGTCTTTATTCTTTACACTTTACACTCAATATTACACACTACACACATCGTATGTTCACAGAGGTAAGCGCACTTGCTCGATTAGTTGTTAATTCATAGAAATTTCAAGTATGCAGATGAAACAAAAGAAACATATATAATAATAAGTAATAATAATAATAGTTTGGTTGTTTTTCGTGCGCGATGATGAGGATGATATTTTTTAAATAATTACATGGTATTACATGGTTTCTATGATTTTTAAATAATTACTACAGTATTCTTGTAAGTGCGTGGTTTACGAGTTTTTGTATGTATGTATACAAGTGTCTGTGATGATGATCCGGTTGAGATTTTTTGTATGTGTAGACATTCAGGTAATTTGTGTTGTTAAAGTAAAGTTGTTTACTTTTGAGGGATAACATAGCAGTATACAAGTGCCTAGTGCCTAGTGTCTATGCTTTAGAATCCCGTCATGTATTATGTATTATCTACAATAGCACAAGCTACAAGCTCACAAATACTAACAGCTAACTATAATATTATAGTAAGTCCTTCATGTGTGTTTTGTAAATGTATGTTCAATGTTCATGTTGTACAGTTCGGTATGTCACTTGGCTTACACTGCTATTAGGTAAAAGAGATGAAAAATTTTGCATTTTCTACTGACGTTAGAAATTTTCGATGAATTTTATGTGTACAGTGTATGGTGTACAATACAGACGTGTAGAAAATAGAAATCATTATACTATCTACTGTATGTATAAATATGCGAAGGAGATAGATGGTTTGTTGCTGGTGAATAGTGGTGGATTAAAAGGTACACCAAGTAAAGATATAATATATACTTGACGGGGTTTATCTCTGTCGTCTCAGTAGCAGAGTCGGATGGACGAAAAGAAAAAATGACAAAGTTTTTTTTTACTTTGAGAGTTGAGAGAGAAAACTCTGATGATAAGATGAGGGAAAGGAGGTTTTTAGATATCCTTTCGTATTTATATATTCATACATCTTACATAAATAGTTTACCAATACTACTACATATTGCTATTCATGTTACAATCACTGTATACTGTACACTACACTGTATTCTCAAGTACTTGAAGAGAAAGGGTGCACTTTTTAAATATTGTCTGGATATCTGTGTATATTTTGTGTATTCTGTATTCTGTGTAATCTCGTCGTGTATATAATATGTCTTGATGTGCTGTATGTAAATGATGTAGAAAAAGAGATCGAGTGAGTGAGTGTATGTGTGTGGTTTAGTTGAAGAATGGTCTTTGTTGGGACTTTTTTTATCAGTCACCGTGGATTTGAATGTAAAAGTAGAGTGTTATGTGTACCTATGTGAGAGTAGTGGCAGAGTTGGTGTGGCGAGTGACAATACAGAGGAAATTGAATCGGGGCTTGTCTATCCATGTAACTATTATTATTCTCGTCCTTCTCCTTTTCCCTCTGTATGTGTAAGGAACAACTGTATATCTATGTACGCTGTACGTATTGATGACGAGACAGCAAGAGGTAGACAAAATTCTCCATACAGTATACAAGCCAAAGTACATGACAATAGTTATTGTTGTTGTTGCTAAAGTATGGAAGCAAAAGGAATAGTAGAACTGTGGTATCCAGTATCCAGGAATAGTAGTAGCATTAGTAGTAGCATTAGTAGTAGTATATCATCTACCCCGGACTGATTTGCCCCATTCAAAAGAACTTTTAGATACTGACTGACAAACTCGTTCTCTTTCTCTTCAAATACACATGTAAATGCCTTGTACAATGTACAATGTGCATGTATCAACTCTTTGACGAGACCAAGGACCCTCTTTCCATCATCACTTATCTTTTCTGGATTTTCTCTCGTCAAGTATTTATATTATACATGCATTTTCCCATTCCATTTGACTTTTCTGCTAATATTATCAGTGTGGAAAGTCGAAAGTCAACGACGAGCACCAACGTCACTTGCTGATTTGCTTTCCTTTTCCCACTCACGCCTTCACTGTCCTTGAATAAACACATGACATGTATGTGTAATGTTATTATTTTGTATTCACATGATATGTTGTGGTTGTTAAAGTTGTGGTGGTGTTATGTGACATTTATTTATGTTGACATCATGTTTGACTACGTCTTACTATGTACTGTTTACTGTTTATCCATCATGATCAGCATCATCAGAATTTCTTGAAGATGAAGTAGTCGACAGTTTTCTAACATAGAGAAACTAATATTGCTAATAAAGATGTATGGTTTTGGATTTGGTGCTGTTAAAAAACTAGAAAGCTAGTTAAAAGCATGCATATTATTTAACATACTTCATTTAGTATACTATTTGATCTCTCAATTAGCAATCTATAGTAAATGAGAAAATTAGTAAAAAGATTATCAAAAACTTTCTTTTAAAATTTCTATTTGTATTTGGAATTTGCAATACTTTTTTTACGTTTCACTCACAATTCAAGTGCAAAACAATGAGGAGAGTACACTTCAGGTTTACCAAATTAGGCAGAATATATCACGTAATATAATTATTATAATTATTATAAATATGATTTCAATTTTGATGTAATTTTTTCTTTGAATGAAGCCATCATTCAAATTTATGTGAATAGAGTTTTGAGGGTATTTGACTGAGAAGTGAGCAGTATTTGATAGAATTTGATGATGCTGCAGATGTGTAGAATGAAAGGATATGAAATAATAATAATAATCAGAAATGATATAAAATACATGGACTGTATCAAAATACGATGACTATTTATTCAATGTATAGTCACATCTTATTTGGAACATGATGGTGATGATGAGTAAGTTAATGTGCTTGAGTAAAATGAAAGTAGTTAAAATCGGTGAAATCAATGCTGAGTACAGGCAAATGAAAATGGCGTGATGATGAGAGGAGACAGAAAGAGAAAGAAGGAGATCATGTTGATGGCGATGAAGAAGAAGAGAATTTGGAAGTGAGAACGAGTGAGTGAATGAGTGAATAAAAGACTGCTGTGGAAGTTGGAGGGTTTGTTGATTGAAATGGTCCCGATAAGTATCGGTGGATCGAGAAGGCGTTGAAGACTGAGAAGGGAGTTTTCAATTATGAGCTATTAAGAGCTCCTTGACTTTGCACTGGGCTGGTACAACGTGTCACTCAAAATTCCTGTATGAAAAAAGTGTTTTTTTTTCTTTTCGCTTCTCCTTTTTCATTTCATTTCAGTTTTCTTCTGTTACTATAATGTATTATGTATAGGTGAATCTGTTCAATGTCCAATTTTCAATGTGCACATGAGATAAATATGAGATTGAAATACATATTGTCTTTGTGAATGTGTATCTACTCTTTTATGTGTAAAATGTATACACCGTACAGAGTACCGATACATATTCAATATTCATATGTAAGAGGATTCAGGAAAAATTTTCCTCTCTCCCATCATCTTATGCTACTAAGGTTTAAAATTTATAATCTTGTAAATGTCTGCACATTTTGGAATGTTTCATCCATACATGTATATATGTAAATGTATAGTTAATTTTGAATTTTTTTATCGTCTATCTTGCTTTTGCCAATAATTATTATACATTATATATATGTATATTTTTTATTTTCCTTTCAGTATAGTTTTAGTGCTATTTACATTCCAGAAGCTTGTGCTAAGATATCAATGGTTAAGGTATCAGTACATACCACTGATACATGAACAAATAAATGTTTGTAGAAAGTATTTTTTTTCAAACATTTTATTATTATTTGTCTATATTTTTTATTGCATAGGTAGTAGTAGTATGCAAAATATATTCACATAACATATACCTGTATGTGTACATGTGTAAAATGATCAGTTTTTGTTCGTTTTCCATTTGTCCAACCCATTCTGTAATATACAAAGATTTAAAATTACGATCTTTCTTCCGCCATGCCTTAAGTGTTGTGGGATGACTATGTGTGATGCATATTACATATTTGGTTGTATAGACGGTTTACGTACATTTTAGCTACTTGCCTACACTCATTTACTATTTACCATTAGTAGGTAGTACTCATCATAATAAATAAATATGTACAATTGTCTGTGTGTGCTCAAATATTATAAGAGGATGAAGTTACCTAATAATAATGATATTAGTATCGTTTGTGTGCACCTTTACTTATGTAGATACATAAACGACATTGTCTTCGTTCGTTTGTGTGCATAGGTATCGTGTAGTTTGTAGTTACATGATGATGACTTTGCGTAAGGAAGATGATCAGTAACTTATCCGTTTGAAGAAAGAATGCAAATATTTTATTGAGCTATCTGTGTATGTTGTATACTGTATACATACACTATACACATAACAGATAATACCTAGACGAATGTATCATGTAAGCAGTAAGCACATTGAATTGCATTCTGTGTTTTGTATTTATACTTGAGAATACCTATCTATCTATAATACAATAATGAGCGAGACTTGTGATGGGTGAACATTGAACATGGACATGAAACAAATGAAACATTTGTTTTTGAGCAGCGCCAACGAACACTCTACTCTTCATCTAAAACTCTCTTCAGTTCTCTCCTGCTACTATACTTATTCTCAGTCTCATTACAGGAACACGTTAAGATTTTTTTTTTTACTTGGACGCAAATTTTTTTTAATACTTCCATGTCTTAAACTACAATATTGTTATTATAATGACTATTTGCTATAAGTACAATGTATTGTACATTGTACATACTATTCGGCAAATATGCATGTTGATAGTTGATATGTACACACACATTTATAGCTGTATACATTGTACATTGCATTGTTTGTAATATGTGTAATGCGTCATGTGTACATGTAAATGAACCTATAGCATGGAGTATGAAGTATGGATTGCGGACTAAGAACTAAAAAATTACTGTGTAGATACATAGAAGAACTTTAAAATACATGTGACTATGTAGTTGATGGATTTAATGTGGATAGATCATTGCAGTCTCCTTCTTCTTGACTGTCTAATTATTATCTTGCGTCGAGCTTAAGGAAAAGGTGCAAGCGAAAAAAGGAGTAAGAAATGATTTAGTCCTGTTTTTTTTACCATGGAGTGAGGGAGCCGAATTCTAAACAATAAACAGTTTATTAACTTGCTATACGTTATACATACCTCAGTTTTAAATCTATGCACAAGTACTAAATAAAATAGTATGCCCAAGCACCCCAGTACTTTGGTATCACACTTGTACATTCTATGTCCATGTATTTGATTGACAACACTAGAATGAAGAAGAGTATTATATTATTATGCTACTAATATTTTGTACAGGTTATAGATTACAAATTACAAGGCACTTTTTACTTTCATACACAATATTATGCATGTAAAATGTAGACAAAACTTACAATTACAAATTGCAGCAAAAATGTTTAAAGACAAAGTTAGTAATTGAATACCTCTAATATTTTTGGTTTTTACATAAGGTAGAGGCATATAAATTAATGATGTATGTAATATGTATGTGGTAGTAATCTATCTGCACATCTTTAAAATAGGTTGTGTACCGACTTTACATACAAAAGCACGTTAAACATTATTGTATTTTACAATGTTGAGGGGGTTAAGTTGTACCAGTGTATACGTTTTCTATATTCTATATTCTACAGTAGTGAGTAGCAAATAGATCCAGAAAAAACAGCCGAACTTTCCTTTTAAAGCCCCCCGAGCCATCTGTAGTATCGTAGGATGTAGAATCGGATCAATATTTTGTGGAACGGTGTTCCATATGGACGTATAACAATATACGAGTCTCCATGCATGTATGGACCTAGAATGCTGTACAATGGGGGAAAAAGGGTCTCTTGCCTACATGTATTGAAAGAAAATTCATAGTATTATACATAACAAGCAATTGTCATAATAATTATTTTTCATCAATACTTAAGTATGAGTATAGATAATTTAATGAAATGTCAGTACAAGACATAATGTACTTGCACAGTTGTATTTAGAGAGCGAGGCCACTTTTTTAAAAAAACAAATGTACTTTGTTTTAAATTTGAAGTTCAAATTACATTAAAATGCATATATATATATATAATATAACGTTCTTTTAGTGTTTGTATAAACTATATTATTAATATTTTATCAAAGGGAAATGTGTACTTAACATGAAAAGGAAAAATGACATTAAATGACATTAAATCCGTGCATTAAAATTACATATGTACAACGTTTTGAAGCACTTGTTGAAACCTGACGAAAATAAGGACTAAATCATGCGAAGGTTGAATTCACATCAGATTTCGGCTCTAGGAATTAGGAATTTGAATTTGTAGATTTACGAAAAAAATTTAGAAAAGTAGCAAACAATTTAATAGAAATTAACGATAAATATTTAATAGCGTTATTAGTTATCCGTTTTTAATCAAAAAAATAAATATGAGTGATTGTGAAAGTGAGAGTATTATAGAAGAGGCGGAAATAGAAGAGCTTGAAGAGGAAGAAGATACTGACATTAAACCGATAGTTATACAATGGCAAACTCATCCAACAGGACAAGTTATGTCAAATCAAACTTCTGAAAACGAGACTGATGATACAATTATTGACGATGATGAGAATGAGGGTGAGATAAATTGATAGAAAAATGTATATTATTAAATTACTAAATAAATTATATTGCACAAAATACAGCACATGTTGTGGTGACATTTTTAGCTATAACTAAGTTAGCCTAACTTGCAAGCATAAAATGTGGTTAAATTGATTATTAAGAATTATAATGTATTGTAATTTTTTGTTTGAATTCCAGCTGGGCTAATGGATCTTTGTACGGTTCAAATTTGTCATTTGTATTATTGTCATATGAATTAGTTTCTTAACAATGAAGTTAATTGTTAATATTAAGACAGTATGATGTACTACTCAAATATGGCAGTGTTGATGTTAATTCATGTTTTGATATTATAAAATATTGATGGTTGTATGAACTACAAACTACATAATATATCATAATATATGCTTCTACCAGATCAGAAAAGTGTATTTAAGTATTTTTGTTGTCTGGTGAAGTTATAGAAATGATTGATTATGTATTAAAAAAGGTGTATATTGTTATGACAGTTGGAGTATGTTGTTTTAATAAAGAAATGTTATCATTTTTTCCTATTTAAAGGTATGAAACCAAGAGAAGGTAAAGACATGATAGGTCTTGGTGGGATTGCAGCTCCAGCAGATGGTAAGAGTCAAAATAAAAAGATGATATTATTATTATTTAAATAATAAGGTATATTTAGTATTGTTTATTCAATGCAAAATTCATGAACTAATTCTTTATTTACTTTTCTTTTTATCTCTCTCTATAGTCTTTTGCAGTGTCCCAGGTCGACTATCACTGTTAAGCTCTACGTCCAAGTATAAGGTTACAGTAGGTGAGGTCCAGAGAAGACTTTCGCCCCCAGAATGCCTTAACGCTTCTCTTCTTGGTGGTGTTTTAAGAAGGTAATAATTAATATTTTTTACTGTATTGAATTTTATGTAATTTGTCAGTTAGCATGCACAGTGTATAAAGTATTGGTATACCTAATGCATACTTTCATTTTTGAACATCTAATATCTAATGTGAACACAGAAAATCGAAAGCCATGCATACTACATAGCATACTACATACTATAATAGGATAGCTTTAAATAATACTTTTTTTATGATTTACAAGTTACAAGACTCATATATTTTGTATTCAAGATGAATCTTTTAGTATCTAGTATTGGTATTAGTATTTGTTAGAAAACTTGGTATATATAGATAGACAGATATATTAAAATGAATAGTAGGTTTACCAGACGAAAAGACGCTGGTCAAGTACGTGTGTAACATTATTTTATACTTGAAGTTATCCATATATGTATCATTTTATGGAACATTGTTGAGTACGTTGTAACTATAATTTCAAGATTTCTCGGCAAGATATTATTGAATACATATTCTCTCAAAAAGGAGGTGATAATGGTATATTATAATATTATTGTGTCTACAAGTGAAGATCTACATAGTACATAGTACAAGGAATATTTCCTCTTTTTTTGTTCTTTTTGTGTAGTATTTTACATCATAATACATAATATGTGCATATAGGTGGACGTATGTGATGAGATAACTTTTAGTTTATGTATTATTTCTATACAGTTGAGAATAAATCAAAGGGTTTGATCGTGTGAAAATTGTCAAAAGTACTTGTTTTCTATGTACTGTAAAAGAAAGGGTCAAGTTTAACTTGGACTGTGTTTTCAATATCATGGTTTTCTTCAAGTAGAGAGAGAGAGAGATATAGAGAGCAGAGCAAGAAGAGAGGGAAAGGGAGAATTTCGTTTATCAGTAGTGAACGAAACCTATGATTACGTTAAAGTTAAAGGCACCCATCATTAGAGTGCTAACTAATCATCATGAACACAGAGAGCACGCAACGAAACAAATTCTCTTTCGGTATAAATTGCTATGCATAGTGTATGTTTGCCTATTGTCTATACCTCTTCATATTGTATGTATATTTTCAACAAAAAAAAAAAAGATAGCATAATATTGGAACAATGTTTAATGAGTAAAAGTACCTACATATATTTAGATTCTATTCAGTATGTGACTGGATTATGTATGTTTTTAAATAGAGAGAGAGAGAAAAAAACAAAAACAAATAGAAATGTGTACAGGTTGACGGGATGTTCATCGTGTTTCTCTTTCTTCGTCTTCTTCGTGGATATTGAGGAAAAAGTTTTTTAGATGCTTTGATTTTTATACATATCTTTGATGCGAGTAGTATTATATTATCACATGCCAACATATGGTTGCCGATTATGATTCTACAGATAATAAATGTTGAAGTAAAACGAACAAGAACAAGCGAGAAAGATTTTAATATTCAAACTAACCAATGCATCTTGTTCTGGCTGTTATCTGTCGAGGGTACTGAATTTTTTGAGAACCGTCAAGTAAATATTCTGTAGGCGGGAAGATTGTAAACTTTCCTCATAATATAAGATGTTGTTCTGTGTACATTAGATACTCTACAGAATCATCCCCATCTTCTATATTGTATAAAAGTTGGATGATAATGACACGTCTTCTTTCTTCCTTTTCGTTCTATCTCTGATTCGGTGTATCAGGAGTTAAGTACGTGAAATACTTTTTTTAAACACGGTGTCTAGTGCCTACTCTCTCCTGCAGAATTTGACTTTGAGTTTTGAATAGGTAGTACATCAAAAGTGTCTTAAATCTTGAATATTTATGTACTACATACAAAACTTTGAATTTTATACTTTGTATTTTATACATGAGACAGTACACAGTGCACACTTTATACAAGGATGATACATACGATTACTCATTTAAATGACGATGTATCTCATATGTATGCTCAATTACAATCTATACTATCACCACCAATATCAAATATAACTGTATCAGACACTTATGTATAGACCTATATACATTCTACATATCTACATGTATAAATTTAAACTAAGGTCCATACACACAAGAAGGGATATTACTTTTATTGAAGATGAGATTAAACTGAGTTTTAGTCTTGATATTGAGGGAACTAGCCGTATTATTATTGTACTAACTTGGAAATAATGTATTTTTAGTAGTATTCTTGTACATATTTACTAATATGAAGTAAGAAAACAACAACTACGAATAGCTTGCCCAGCCAAAGAACGAGATGCAAGAGACAGAGAGAAAATCAAGGAGATGGTGATACTATACTACAAAGTTTATAATATGTTGTTGGAAAGTAGTAATGTTAGCTAGTATTGTTACTATTATCATCATCATCATTATTATTATCGAAAGAGAGTAAGACAAGAGTGAAGTGCAAGAATATTATGAAGATGAAGTAGAAGAGTAGATGATGATGATGATGGTAAAGAAGAAGAGCTAGAAAAAATTGATTAATGCCTTTTGTTAAGAAAAAGAATCCTGGGGACGAGGTACAGAGGAGATTGGATAGAGAAAAGCCTTGTTGGAAGAGCAGTGGTTTTAATGAAATGTCAATTCAGACAATGGGCAACACGTTGGCTGAAAAAAGAAAACGAAGCTTTTAAAGGGGTAAAAATCTGTGAGTTTTGGTACGTGGAAGCTAAGGTATAGTTAGATGTAGTTTCATGTATACAAAGTGGTAGTAGTAGTAGTAGCTTGTAATCTTTCGGAAGGTGACTACAACTTTGTGGTATGCATGCATACGCATAGACCATTTATTCATAAAGATAGAAAGAACGAAAGACAGTGAAAGGAATGATATAGAAAAAAGAACTTCGGCGTTCGGTTAGTTTGTGGTACTTCACGCAATCACGCTTGCAAAGAGGGAAGGATAGAGAAAATCCTTGTTAAAAATTCTTTTGAGAGCCAGAGAGGAAGAGAACAAGAAGAAGAGAATCTGAAAAAACTCTGAAGCTTTATATTATTTGTAGAGTTCGTAAAATCAGTAGATGAATGTTTGGTGTCTAACCTTGTTCATCAATAAATTTCTGGTGAAATCGAGATTTGGATTTATGAAAGAAGTTATATAGTGTTGAACGCAGTTGGAATTGAAACAGCCAGTTTAGAATTTTTGTCTTAGATTTGTGAATCACTTGTTTCTTTACTATATGCAGTAGGTATGAAAGTGTATATGTGTATAAATGTACAATATTTATAAAAGGTACAAAATGCGAGCTTGCAAACATTTTTGTATAGGAAATATATATCTACAATTTATTCATATAAACAATAGGAGTAAGAATTACATTGTTTTCGTGCATCACTGTTTCGGAAGATGCTACTAGTACCAGTACTAATTTTTAAAGAACCACGCACTATTACATGCAAGCATAGTATTTCCAATTTCAATTGCAGTAGGAACGAGATAGATACACATAATAGTCATGAAAGAAGAAGAAGAACAAGACGGCGAATGAATGCAATCTTATTGTGCATGAGAATGTACAATTATTAAAGGTTCAGGTGTTAAAACACTTTTGAGAAGGAATGTGTTGATGTAGGAAAGTAACAAAATGAGAGAAAGCAAGAGTATCATGTGTATGTATACTGTATACACCCATATTCATTGCAAAAGAATCTTGTTTTTCTTAATGATATTTATCATTTTCCTTGACTCAGAAAGAGTCTCAAAGTCTGTTCATCTTAGTTTCGACGTATAACTAAAATATTGTGAACGAATCAGTGAGATTCACAATGCTAGTATGTTTTGGAGATCTCTCATTACGGAACAAGAATGCGCATGCTGTTTTTCCAATATTTTTTGGTACTTTAGTTTAGCTTTAGAATCGTACTACGAACAAGTTACAACAAGAAAGAGAGAGAGAGAGGAGGAATAGAAATTCTCATGCACTGTATTTTATGTTTTCCGTATCCAAGTAATAGTAAATAGTAGTGTTGTAGTTGGTATTATGTGGTATTATGTAAAATACTTCTGAATGAATGATGAAAAACGAATGTGTGAGTGAGTGAGTTTATGATAGAGAAGACTGCGAATAATAACAGTAATTTGAATCTAGAGTATATACTATATACTCAAGTATACTCATACTTTTGATGCTGTACACATATTATGTATTACATCATGTAAAACATGTTCACATAGTCAACCGTTTATATACTTAAGATGAACATTTCTAAAGTGTGCAAACAGTCAAGTATAAGACAAATGAAATGAAATTAATACTTCTTTCATCTTTCATTCATGTCTTTCAGCAAAAGTAGCTTGCGTAATTCTAAGCATATTAATTCCAATTGTTAGAAGTGATTATGCATAACATTTCCTCTACAAGCTTGTGCCTACCTGGATTTTTTATTTAAGGTCACTTTACTACTCTGAATTGAATTGTTTGAATTTTATTTTACGTTAACGATTAACGTTTTTAGTTTAAAAACTTGTATAATATTATTGGAACTAGGAGTACTGTAATTTATGGTACACGTAATATTGTATCAAATAAATCAAGATCAAGCATCTACTGATACAAACGACAACTTTTATATTAGAATCTCCACCAAGGCCATTTAATTTTATTATTTCATTAGTTTTAATACGTTATAGATCATGGAAAGTGGTATAATGTTTGCGCTTTTTTATTTTGTTTAAAGTAAAATGCATACATAATACATATATAGTCACATAAAAACATAATGACTTGAATAACATTTTAAGGTTCGAATTTCTGTTTTGTAATGTCGTTTACTTGCGTAAATTTAGATAGTGTGACAGATAGCATTAAAGTGGAAGAAAAGTTTTAAAAATTGTATTCAGACTTGTTTTTGTTCCGATCCAATAAACGTTTAGTCAGTTTAAAATGTTCTATACGATGTTGAAACAACCCGAAAATGAATTCATCAACTTGTTTTAAACAGTCGTTTTCTTCTTTATTGCACATTTATGACCCTATTAATGTAGCTTACAATTTTAAATACATTGTGTCGTCTCAATTGTTGGTCATAAGGTTGTGGTATTGTTTGTTTGTTTTCATTGCGAGACTGTTTAAACAGAAGATTTATTATTACAATTTAATAAAAGATATACCTCTTACTGTACAATATATTACACACTGTACATTCTCCAACAAGTTTGTCTACTTTTCTTCGATGCTTTTTCTTTATGAGAGAAAAGAAATCCACGTCGTGTGAAATCAAATAGTACACGTTGTAAAATCATATTATGGTCTGCGGTGTGTGTGAGCTTAAGTTATGTCTATTTGTTATTGCAAAATGATAAATAGATAAATAATAAATACACACTAATCTTTTAGTAGTTATTACATTGGATACATGCATGTTTACAGAAAAATTTAGGTTTAAAGATCGTCGTTTTATTAATTATTGTAAAACTCCAAAATTTTATACGAATATTCATTTGCATTGTATGTGCACAATTTACAGTGTATGTATAACCTTTTTAGTTGTTTGTAAATACGAACAGATAGAAGAAGAAGAAAAACATTGAATACACATGAATATTTATTACCCAACTTCCATCAACCTTGGATATTAAGAAAAAAATTGTATTTGTGTAGCCTGTATATGTAAGTAGTTATATTTTACAATCGGAACATGAAATGTACTTCAATAGTATTATTATTTGTATTGATTTGACTGCAATGTAACTGTATGTATAGGTGAATATAAAAATTTAGGGAACAAATTTAACAATGGGTCGGTATTAAGTAAGCATAAATGGTTATCCCGAGAGTGGTGATTGATAGTTTGGAAAAAAATTGGGGGCACTTTACTATTATTCATATGAAGGTAACCTGAAATTAGCAAGATGTGAATAATATTTTTCTGGTTCTTGCTCTCTTTCTCTCTAGTTTACAAAGCTGTTCCCCTCATTTCTCTCGGCCCTTCCTATTTCCATGTTTTCATTCTCTTCGATTGAGAAGTTATGAAACTTGACAAAAAAAAAACTATACTTTATGCATAAACATGTATGAGTACATATGTTCTGCAACTTTTTATATTGAATACATCCTCAATATGTATATATATACATTGCATTAATTTGTCTTGAGACTCGGAAAACTTTCCAGTTTTCATCTAATGCTACTACTGAAAGATTAATAAAATAGCTTATATTACATCTTGTAGATACATTGAATTTTATACTTGTTCGAGGAAATAACATGTGTGAGTTTAATGTACTTTTCTTTGATAAAAAAAAGGAAACAAGAAGTACAAAAGTCATGTGGACATGAAAAAGTAAAACCAGTAGCAAGGATAAACATAGTAGCAATAGTGGCAAGAGCAGAGTAGAGAAAGGAAGAGAAGAAGGGGAAAAAAGATTTCTGGAGAGTTTGTCAGATATCTCTCTGAAAGCTATGTCCAGTAAGGAATAGCAAGTATATAGACGGAGGGTATTTGCCGCTGGACTTGTTTGATGCCTGCAGGCATGTTATAAAAATGATCATGGTATGCAATGTTGTACCGGTGTAAGTTTGATAATAACTATTGTGCGTATATATGTATGCATATACACAAGTCTGTACAGATGATGAGAGTGAAATTATTTTTCAAAACTAGAAGCAGACATAGCAGCATGAAATTCGGGTTTTTATACCAAGTTCGTGGCTAGATATTATTAATAGGTTGACTTTTTGATCATCATCATCAACATGTTCACAAGTGTAGAGATAAACTGCACAGTAGCAGTGGGCTTGTTTCATGTATGTAATTTTCAGGTTGTTTCTTCTTCTCACTGTTGTAAATTATTAAATGATCCCCGCTTATGTACACTGACCACGTTAATTTGAAAGATTGGTCAGATTTCATCGCACTCTTGACTCATAAATGAATTTTTTTATTGGAAGATGAATGAAAATGATTCTTCTTAGCTTCTGTATTTTCTTGCTTCCATGAAAAAAAGGCATGATTTCATCCTCACGATCATAATACATAATAATAATATATACTACTCTTAGAATGATGAATAATAAGTGACATGTGTACTTATGTGGAAATTTTGGAAAACTTAATGATGATTAAATTATTATTTCGTGACGTTTTAATTTCAGGGCCAAATCAAAGAATGGTGGGAGGTTACTGCGAGAGAAATTGGAAAAAATCGGGCTGAATTTACCGGCAGGACGAAGAAAGGCAGCAAATGTTACTCTACTTACGTCCCTCGTGGAAGGTAAATAATCTAGTTTCTTCTTTTTACTGTAACTGTGCTATATTATTACATTATTATATTTTCAATACTATTTATATAGTGCCATCATTTTCATTTCAATATAAATATATTATACAGAATACTAGTTTGAGTTTGAGTCTTTATCCATAGGTTTTGTAGTAGTCGTATTATTACAGTTTGAACACAAATGTTACATGTAAAAGGATATTTTTCCGTGTATTATTATTAGGAAAAGTTTGTTTCTGTGCAAAAGCAAACAACAAGTATTGTAAAAGATGAAATTTCTCTACGTTATTGCTTTATGTATTTCGTATCTAGAGAAATTCCTTTAATCTGTAGAACGGTCTCGCGTTTGAAAAATAAGGGACGAGAGGGGTCGGTCAGTCTCAATACAATTTTGATTCCTGATAGCAAGTCAAGTGGAAAATGTGTTATATTGTACAAAAATCGTCTAAAACGGAAACCTTTATACATGTCCACTTTATAGTTTCAAAGCATTAGAAAGAAGCAAAAATTGTTTTCGTGCATACGGATACATCGAAATGATCAAACAGGAAAAGTATCTTGTAAAGGTCGGTTTGTTCGAAGTTCGAAGCCAACTTATTGTTTCAATAAAATATAAAATTAGTACTGTTTTTTTTTTTTGTATCTGCTTTATTTTTTAAGCACCGGTTTACTTTAAAAAACTATGTGTTCTTTGTACTGACAATTTACTATTGAAAAATGTGAAACGTTTAATAATAAATTTCAGCGTATTTGTTCTTTTTTTTGGGTCGAGTTTTCAAATATTTCCTTGAAATACGTACAAATTTAGAAGAAAAGCCCGAACACGCCAAAAGTATATGGTCCGATTGTTCTTCTTTTACTTTTCTTACTTTCTTGTTTGTACGATAACTGTGTTGTAACTTTTTTTTATTGATCTTGTGGCAGATCATGGAAAATTAAGTTAGCTTGTTACAGATTTTTTCGATGGATCAGTAGATGTAATATCCAGAATTTCAGTGGAATTTCCAACATCCATACAATTCTGTTATACGTCCGTGCATGCTGCAACTATTTATAGTTTTTTTGTATTTATGTATGTATTGTAAGAAATGTTTCCCCTTTACAAAATGCTGTAAAAGTAGAAGGGGAATCAAAGATGTCCACTTAGGACATCTAGAGCCGTATTCTTTGATTCTATAGTAATACAATTATTTTGTGTCACTTGTCGAGATCTGACCGACGGTATCTTGTATCTTGCTTTCTATTATATTATGTTATATTCTAAATAATACATTGAGGAACATTTGGTGTAGTTTCTATGAAAAGGGATTAGAAATTAGAGACATGTCCTTAGGTACAAAATAGAAAGAAATCATGCTGTGAGTATCAGCAAAGTTGCCTCATGTAGTCAAACGAAAATTCTGGAAAACTCGAGTAAATTTTTACACATTCTCTGTTGCTGGTTTTAATAAGTCCTGGAAATTTTACATTTTGTACCTCAATAATAATAATAATAATATCCAGTGTCCCATTTTGGGATTTTACATGGTACAATAAATTTTGAAGTATTAACGGTTGTCCGCTACATGTTAAACAATACAGACGGTTCCAATGTGTTTATATTGTTTCATTTCATCTTTACACGGTATTCGTGTGCTGTAACTATATGTACTATGTGTGTGAGGAAGGGGCAAAGAGCATGAGAAAATTTTAGAAGTTATATAAGCGAAGGAAGAACTCAGTCATTTTCTTGTGCATCGGTCATCTAAGGTGTACTACGAGTTCTCTTCTCCTCCTCCTCCGTATTCTTCATCTTTTATATTACAAAGGAATTTTTGATGTATTTATCCGAATTTTGAGACTAAAAGTTGAGTCGTGAGTTGAGCGTGCAGGTGTAATTAAATAGATGTGGGGGGATGATGCGGCACTTGGGATGGGCATTGGACATGTGTAATATGTATGTGGTATGGAGTGTGTATCATGTATCGTGTATCACAACTGTAGACCGAGCACACAGCACACGTAGCAAGCATGCTCATGAACCATGTACATATTATAGATCGAAAATCATCTACTTGTATATTATTACACAGTGGTTTTGGACATTGGTCTACTCGGGTAGCATGTATAATACTATATTATACAGTGTATCATGTTTGACTATATCGACTGTAGTATCACAGAACATCGAATGTGATAGAAGAACAAAAATCTCATAGTAAGGCGTGTAAAGGCATATATATATATATCATGCCTAACATTAAATTATGCACCTCTGCCTATAGTTACTCGTTCTCTATCTCTTCATTTACCTTCTTGATTTTATGATCTATGATATGACTATATCTATGTAAGATAACTGAATATTATACATATCAGTGAATATAAAATATATAAATCTGTGTTCACAGTTGAATGATTCAGCATGTATAATATACTGAAGAAAGAAAGAAACAGAGAGAGAGATGAAATTTGAACGCAATTGAAGCGAAAATTATCATACCACAATATATTCTAATCAGTCGGCACCGTTTCTTACTTGAGAAAATGAGTGAGATAGACTTGATTTTTTCATAGTCTTCCTCTTCTTATTCTTCTTGGTCCGAATACTGAAGACAGATTTGATTTTTGATGTGAACTCGTCAAGTGACGTCGACGACGTGTGAACATGTATACAAGTGTATATGTGTTTAAGGACCTTTTGTTGTGATTATTTAGTATGAGTACACACACACACACCTGCCAATACAGTATTAGTCTTTCATTATGACTGTTGATTAATACGGGGAATAGATAGTTATTTTGTATATACCGTTGTCGAAGAAGTTGTTGGAAAAACTATTGAAAGGAGTCAACGTCTGTGATTTGAATTGGATGGTTGTGTGCATTTTCTCTGTTCGGTGTATGAGAGACTATCGCTTTATATGTATATACACGTATTCAGTCCTCAGCCTCATCCTCATCATCGGCTCCAAGAAAATGTTTTCTATTGTCAAAGATTGGAGGGAGCAAGTTGTTGATGAATCTAGTAGATTAGTACATGTTCATCCGGTACGCATGTTAACGTGATCGATTCTCAACCATTTGATTTGATGTGCCGTGTCATCAAGAACGGGATAAATGATTGAAAACTCGTAGTCATTATATTTATACATGTAAGACAGCAGACAACACACACACACAAGTATACCATAAATAAATGTATGCACAAGTTCTGAAGTTAGTTAAATTGTATGTTTTGATTGTCTACTATGTAAAAAAAATAGGGTTGATGGTAGTTCTTTATTTGTTAGTATATGTAATAATATATGGTATTTGATTATGAATATGATTGTAATCAAGTCTAATTTTGAATAGTTATAATATTAATAATAATTCTAATAGTAAATTACCAATATTTTTGATGAAATTTTGATACAGTATAGTACCCAAACATAATACGATTTACATATTTTTTTATATATACACTTAGATCCGTGTTTCATAACTATTACACAATATTAATTCACAAGTAATTTTATATTGTGTAGTACATGATTTACTGTGCTCAAATAGGAAATAATATTGTAATGCGTATATGTAAATATGCATTTATTTGAAGTATAAAGTATAATAAAAAGAGTGGAGACAGGCAGACAGAGAGACAGATATTTGATGGGGAAAAGTAGTATTGAAGAGCGGAGAAATAGAGATTCAATGTATGTATACAGTATACACATAGGAAGAAGAAGGCTATATAGCCAGGAGTCTGTTGAAGGGTGCGAGGAATGGACGAGGAAAGAATATGATTATTTGATTGTATTTCAACTATTATGAAGAGAGTACAAAGGATATGGTCTTTGTGATTGTGTTGTGTGGCAAATTAGCATGCTACATATGTCAGTGTGTGTGAGGTCCATACATACTCAATAGAGAACGAGAGAGAGAGACGCTGCCAAATGATCGGTTATAATCAAAACCGTTTATAACGAAGGGTGCTCAAGAGTCCCAGAGAGACGAGCTATGCTGCTTGATTCAGGGGGAAAACGTGTGTCATTGTTGGTACTTATAGGATTGTTCTATATTGTAATGGATAATAAAGAAATTGGGTTTTTCGGATTGAAATAGGAATTTTTTGAACAAGGTTCTATTTTTTTCAAATCACTTCAAAAGATTACGTATGTGTTAACTATATTCATGTATATTTGTGTATTCATGCATGTATATACAAGTATATACACATAAAAATGCATGGATTGTATGTGAGGTGAGGTGTGAGGCTGCGGGGAGTACTCTGACTGCGCTATTTAACACTTGTTTCAAGTGTATTCAAGAGAGAGAAGGCTTATTTGATTCGAAGCAGGACTTCAATATGGTCTCTCTTCTTCTTCTTTTTTACTGCACCGAAAATATGACATAATAATAATAGTCCTCACTCAACAGGGCACATTCATCCATTCAAGCAGGAGCAGAAAAAGAAATTTAGTTTTACATCAACTATGTATAACTTATTAGCTCCACGACGTGTGGTTATTTTTGTACATACTATAATATGTAGTACTGTAACAGAGAGAAAATAGATTTGTAAATGTATATTCGGTATTGTGCCATGTTACCAGGTACTTTCAATGGATCAGCAACAAAAAAAGAGGACTGGAAAACGGACAAAAAGAGGGAAATTATTGAGTATACTGAATGTAGTGCATTCAACATAATATATACTTATCGTTGCAATGTGGATATATTTTAATGTCCTCTTGTTGTATTCTGAGATATTCCTGTTACTAAATATGACTTGCACCACTTTCTAATATTTAGATACATCGTAAAATCCTGTTTTTTTTCTTTAACCTCATGCAATCGGAGTATATTATATTTATTTTGTACTATAGCCAGTAAATATTAAAATATTTATTATATTTTTTCTATTGTAAAAATTAATGAAGAAGCGTTTCTGCCGGAGAGCTTTTACGAAAAGTCTCTCAAAAGCAAATTCGAGTGGATTTTCATAATATGTATTGTTCCTAGTGAATTTTTATGAATACGCCAAAAGGCGTAGTCAGGCAGAAGTGAACTGCAAAAAAGTACGCTAAAAAGTGTTATCAGGCAATTTTTGTTGATCAACAAATACGACTTTTTACGTTACCAGGCCACCAGAAACAATTTAAATATACGACAAAAGTCGCTATCCGATGGCATGAGGTTAAAAATTGAAAATGAGTAAATACCACAAACAGAGTACAGAGATAAAACCCGTAATATTTTATATGAAAGTAGGAGCTTTCTCTTTTCCCTCGTTTTTGGTCCCAAAGCTCCTTGGTTTTGGTTTCCTCTTCATCTGCTCACTCTTCGTTCTTCATTCTGATGTCTTGAGCATCTTGTGTCTTGTATTGAGTATTGAGTATTCAGAGGTAAAACACAGTTAGTTGTTTCTTACGGCTCTTTTACTTTGTACATTGTACACTGTACATTGTACACATTTGTATTTTGTAGGAAGAAAAAGAAACCTATGTATAGAGTACAGAGAATAGAGAATAGAGAAGAAAAGCAAGAAGGGAACAAGTGCTGAATCCAATCTCAAGTCTCAAGGTGGGTTTTCTCACCGTCTCCAGAGAAAACAGTGAAAAGAGAGAAGGGAGAGGAAAAATAGAGAGTGAAAGCGCGCTTGAAATTCCAATTTGCAATGCGAATCTGATACGTTGATCTATCAAAGTAAATCTTGAGGGTATTCCCATCCGTTTCCTCTCCACTCTACCTATTTGCTCCAAGTTCCATGTACATTCTACATTCTACATACCTTTTTCCTCACTCAATATTTCAAAGAACAAATACAAAAAGGAATCGGAGCATACAGACAGAGTAACCATCAACTGTTTATACTGTTTATATATTTACTGTATTTATCCACAATCCCTTTTAGATACTTGATGTATGTATTAGTTTGTAATGCCTACATTCTGGATTCTGGAGTAGAGAACAAGAATGGAATATTCATCTTTATAAAAAATCACTAGGATCTAGAATCTAGAATCTAGAACATACAGAAAACTGTATGGATTACTCAAGTATTTGAAACAGGATAAAAGTGTACGTTGTTGATCTCTTGATGCTTGATGTACAGTGTACATGTGGAATCTGGAATGTGGATGAGAGTGCAAGTTTCAAAGTTTACCCATTAAATTGAATTTGATGGATTTAAATTGAAACCCACAATTCTTTCAAATCCTATCTCCAATTTTTACCTTTGAATTAACAGTTTATATTTAAAGAGTAAAGAGATTCATGTTAGAAAGTTATGCATCATAAATCATAAGACAACTTATATCGTGTATCGTGTAGCGCACAAAAAGAATACAAAAAAGACTTTACTCAAGACAGTGAGAAAGATAATGTAATTGAAAATTTCAAGTTTGAGGATTGAGGGTAAATAATATCCCTATGTTGTTTTTACTTTTATGTTGATATACGCACATTATTTTAAACCATGTTTGATGTTGGATTTTTGATGACGAACTCATGTAACAACAGTGTATCAAAAATCAAAAGATGTACAAGAGACAAGTAGACAAGGAATAAACAATGACGATTTATATTTTCCTAGTTGCTAGAGAAAACAGATCCGGATCAAAAAGATCCGAGACTTACGTATTGACTATAGTCAAGAAAATGAGCAGCAGGAAATAGAAAAGAGAAAACATGGGATGCCTCAAGGAAACGGATGATCTGAAACCGAAACCGAAACCGGATCCAAATACAAATTCAAATTCACGTTTAGAAGGAAAGAAAAGAAAAATAGACTTGTTCCTTCTAATTTCGTATGCTATCAACTTGAAATGATGTATGTACAATGTACAATGTACATTTTAAGCTGTAGGAACATTTGCATCCAATCTTTCTTCCTCTTCCTCTGCGCCTTTCGTATTTGTAGACTTTGTCTTTTTGTAACAGTCTCTTTGCGAAATTCAAACTGGTACATGCTGACGCTTGATGTGGATGTTGATGTTGATTTGGTTGGTTTAGTTTAGCTTGTGGTTCGTTGGTTTTCGGTTTCATGCATTCGACATTCTCCATTCTACATTCTACATTCGACATTCTAGATTCTGGATTCTACACACTCATGTTTGTCTTCATGTACGGCAATGTTCCAGTTCCACTTTCTGGATTCTAGTTTGTTTGAGGAAAAAGCCCGTTTGAACATTGTTTGTACATAGTTTGTAGGTAGATATTCCGGATTTTAAACAGTGTGCAATGAGCACGCACGCGGGCCTTTGTTTCTCCGCTCTTTTTTTCTGCTCCTCATCTTTCTATCTTCTGGTTTCTGGATTGTGGATTGTGGATTCTGGTAGATTTTAAGTTTTGGCTTCTTCTTTGACTTTTTATTTAGGAGAAACTACAGTGAAATGTACCAGAGGCGTAACTAACCGACAACCATCAACCAAGCCAAACAAAACCAAGCCAAACCAAACCAACCGACCTTTTCTGGTTCTCGTTTTGGTTTTCTCTGTCTCTCATGTTCGTCCTTCCTCCTTTCTTCCCCTATCACGTTACACCAGCACCAGACATCAAACATTTTTGAAGCATCACACACACACACACACCGACCCAAACAAACGTAAAAAGGTACAACTTTCAACTTTCTTTCAACTTCCGATGGAATTCCGGAGTGAAACGCCTTCGCTTCCTTCTTTACGTCTTTCCTTCTCTTGAGGTGTTCTCTTCTGTTCATTTTCCGTCTCTACACTCTACACTCTACAGTCTTCACTCAATCTGAATGAGGATTTGAAAGTCTTCATTGAAAATTACATGGATATTTTCTCATAAAACATGAAGAGAACCGTATTGAGTGTTGAGACTGAAGTGCACAGTCTTACACAATGTTTTACAGAACAAACTGTTGACTTTTTAAGAAGAAAGTAGATTGCAAATTATGCTGGAGAAAAATTACCAAAGCTCTTCAATTTATTACCAGTCTAATTTTATCATCCTTCATCCTTTGTAAATAACATATCAAAATTCTGTAATTCTGGTCAATTTTAAAAATATCATCGGATAAAACAATCCTAATAATCAGAAAACGCATCAAATGTTTGAGGGGAGAGAAGACAAGATTGTAGTTGTTTTTTTTGTCATTCTCGCATTCGTCATTTGTCGTTTCTCCCATCATTTCCAAAATAAACTTGCTTTATTTGTGGATCCCTCTCCAATTCAAAAGATTGAATTCAAGATTTCCAAGTATTGTACACAACTTTCCAATTTTACATTCACTATCTAAACATTCTAAACGGACGTGGAAATTTAGCATTCAAAATTCAACATTCGGCATTCAAACCAAACCAAAACCAGCCGACGAAGTATAAAGCATAGAGTATAAAGACGAAGGAAAACAATGAGAGCAACCACGCTCAATGCTCAGCTCACGATCGAGCACGGCACGGATACATCCGTAAAAGAAGAAAACTAGAAGAGCAGAGATAGAATGAAGACAAAAAGTTAAATTTCCCTAAAAGATTTTATTCAGGGGAGAGAGAAGACGAGATAGAGAGAGAGAGAAATGGAAACAGAGATGAAGATGGAGATGGAGATGGAGATGGAGCGGAGATGAAGACGAGCATCAACTTACAAATTGGATTACATGAGGAAAAGAGAGATTCAATGCTTTTCTGTTCACCAACACGTGCATAAGGACATTGAATAAAAGAAAATAAAATGGGGATGGAAATAAAAGACTCGAGTCTCCAGTCTGTTAACACAACTATGTATTATTCTGTATTATGCACAGTTTTCCTCCTCTTTCCGTTTTACTCTTATTCCTGTTCAAATGACATGACAAAAGACAAAAGAAGAATGTCAAATGTTGAAGACTTGAGAATAAATGTGTGTAGTTTGTAGTTTGTACTTTGTGTTTGGTATAAAAGTACATGGAGCTATTTTTCTTTCATTTATTTGAATATCTCTGCTCTTCTCCACTAATTGTAAGAACAATGCAGTAATAATTTAACTTGTCTTTTCACATCGTTTCCTCCTTTTTCATCACAAGAGTCCTTTCCTCATCATTTCCACTCAACTGACAACTTACAACTTACAACTCCAAATCCAAATCGGAATCCAAATATCAAGGTTTATTTTCTTACACTTTGTACTTTGTACAATGTTCCTTTTGGGTTTGGTTTCTGGTTGTCGATCTTTTGCCTCGTGTCTTGTATTTTCCCTTAAATTTCACCAACTCATTTCCCTAAAATAACAAATTATCTTCATCTTTATCCGACTCGTCGTTCCTTCTCCATCCTATTTATGTTCATTGTAGATTGTAGATTGTAGAGTCTCCGTTCCTCGTCATTTTCCTCTTGTTATTCTTTCCTATTACGGACAAAATTCTCCGAGTTCAATTTAAATTGGGATTCAAATATCAAACGGATACACTGTTTGCTCTTCCAGTTTCTTGTTCCCTTTTCCCGGTTCCACAATCCACACTGATGCTCTTTATTTTCTCTGCTTTACAATTCCCTCATCATAATTTTCTCAATATACCTTGAAAAAATATGTAGGGCTTTGAAAATAGTAAATGTTGGAGATAAAGTTACCAAATTTAAAATTCTCCCAAAGCCAAAGCCAATGGCGTACCGTGGGATTGTAAATACATTGTAAAATCATGCCATGTTCTTCTAAATTACAATTACGCTTATGTTTCCATCTCATTAAAAATAATACCTACTGAAATTTTGACTATTTTCCTTTTTTTGACTCAAATAAACACCTTTTTACGTTCCTGGAATTTAAAAGCATGCTCAATGTTCAATGTTCTGACGGGGAACGAGATTGATGTTTGATGTAGAAATATATTGAAAGTTGGTTGATTTTAACTAGACTCAAAGTTCAAGATTCAAGATTCGAGATTCAAGGCTCAAGTGTTTCTTCCAAGAAAATATAAAACATAATGAGAATTATTCCACTAGATTTGATGTTTTCAAGAAACTAATTTCACCACTACTTTGCTCTGTAATGCATATAGCAATTAGTCATTAGTCATTACTCATCATTTGTTCCTTTTATTTGTACACGAGTAATTATGCATGGAGGATGGGCTATTGAATTTTGAATTGAATTCTCCAAATTCATCTTTTCATCATTCTTCATTCTACATTCTACATTCTAGATTCTAAATAGAATATTTTCATCCTTTTTCCTTTGTCAAGTGTCATCTCTTGCATGAATTGGACAAGAAAAATAGAAAAAAGAGAAACGTCACGTTATGCCCAGCTAACTCGAGAGTATTCCCAGTTCTTCCTCGTATGAATGTGTGCGCTTCATAATACTTCTTCTCAGCATGGAGCATCAAGTGTGGAGCGTGGAGTTTGAAGTATGCTCACAACACTTTTGCCGCACTTTTGATGCTTTAAAATTACAAACAAATAATAAATATTTCCACTATTTACTATTTACTTTTTATAATCACGAGAGAAATGTAAATGTAGATTTTGAGTGTAAACCCTCCTTTGTACAATATTCCATCACTCTGTGATTTTGTGCGCATCATGTTTCATGAGCAACATTAAATATTTGGATTTTGCCAACGTTCGGCACTTATAGGAAAAAGAAATGAACCTTCTTTCAAATTCAGTGACTGGTAACTAATTAGACCAAGTGCATTGATTTGATTACCATCAAAATGTGTTATGTTTCATGATTTTTCTGTTTTCTATTCATTTTATTTCTCCTCCATGACAGGTGAATAATATTTACATTCGGATTCGGAGTTATCAAATATCTCATCTAAAACCTTTATGCATACAGAGTGTAGTCTCCACAGTTTTTTCTTCATTCTCTTGATAATAATAAGACTAATATTACGGACCGTAGACAGTACAGTGGAGAGGATGAAAATACAAGCTACAAACTCTACCACAAATGGTAAATGGTCCATCATTGATTATCATCATTAGCGCGCTCGTGTTTTCTATGTGCGAAAAATGTGTATAGAAAAAACACTTATTCACAAATCACAACATGGAGAGAAGAGAGACAAGTGCAAGACAGTAATAATAATAATAATAATTTAAGCTTTGAGTGCCGCCTCTGTACTATATACTCTGTCTTCTGTCTTCTAAAAACTCTAGTCTAGTCATCACTGTCATAAACTGTTAAACTGCATTCAATTCCCCTTTTGTCTCTCATTTCTTCTTCCTCTTTAGAAATTTGAATCGCCTCAAAAAATTTCTATTCTATAATTTTCTTTATCAAAAATACATACAACGTACAATGTATTAATACTTAATCTGTATCATGTATACGGTGTACTGTATGTAGGCATGTATAAACGTTTCTTACTGTTTTTGTATGTATACAGCAAACTAAGTATATACTGTGGACATACATGAGATAAAAATAACAAAGACACAACTTGTACATTGGACATTGGAGAGAAAAAACCCAGTCTCTTGCTTCAAGTTTGAAGCTTGTAGTCTCTCATGCGAAAAAGCTCAGCTGGATTGTGAGCCACAAACTAGAAACTTGTGATTAGTAAAAGAGATGATTGTTTTATTTCATATTTTCATATCTGCAGGCATTACATTGGATATTACAGATTAGAGACAAATAGAGATAAAAATATGTATCCGCCACTTATTATTTTTTCTACATCTTATCTATATTCCAGACTGTAATAAGCTACCATTTGCGAGTTGCCAGTTTATTCAGGATTCAAGATTCACAATGGACAAATAGGAGTAATCACAAATGGAGGAAGAACACAAGAAGAAACAAAGAGAGAGAGAGAGAGAAATAACTTGCTTCATATTTTTATCTCAACCCTTTTCCATTTACGTTGTACATTGTACATTGTACAGCTTGTTCTAAGTTCCTCAGTCTCATTACCAAATACAAAATATTATTATTACCATTCAGCATTTAGCATTCGCCATAAATGTGATTTGACATTGTAATATTACGGTACAGCACATCATTTTATCAGTACCGCTATAAAGTATAGAGTCTAGAGTCTAGAATACAGAATATAGCGTATAGAGAAGAGCACGGTACAACGGTGTCATTTCTTTTATTCGCAATAGAATTGCATTGAAAATTGAAATGAATGAGTCTAGAGTCTAGAGTCGAGCGTGTAATTGCCATGCATCTGTAAAAGGAATCACCTTGATGAATTATAGTTATAATTCCTTGTGATAACATCAACACCAATGACAACGACAACGACAATAGAATGTTCCAAGTACGTAATGCTTAGTGATATTATACCGAGTAAAACAAACATGGAAGTATAATGTATGTAGAAATACGCCTGCAAACTACAAACTGTGAGCTGCGAGTATCAATACCAATAATAATAATGATTATGCAAGTGAATAATTATGTGGGTAATTTCTAATGATAGGGATGAAGTTTACATTTTCTCAATACTCAATACTCAATCGTTGATAGTCAATAATAGTCAATGGTGAATTATGAGAATAAGAATGTGGTTGCGGTTGTAAATGGAAGCTAATGAATAAAGGGAATATTTTCCTATGAGATTCTCTCTCTCTCTCTCTCTCTCTCTATTTTCTTTCCTTCCCCCTCTTCGATTATCACTGTATGATTATGATTATGAATGCAATTACGAAAATGATTATGTCCCCAAGACTCAAGACTCGAGACAATATTGGAAAATAATTTGAATGTGTATTACGAAAGAACTATGTACAACTATACAACTATACAGATATAATTTACTGCAAAGGGGAAATGGGAGAAAGAAGAAGGAGAAGGGGGAAATGATGTGTGTGTTTTGTATTTTGAAATGAAATGAAATGAAATATCTGTATATTATATATATATATCTACAATCTAATGGTGACGAGCTTACTACTACTAAAGTGTACATGCATTCGTGTTATCCATTTGATTTATTAGATGCACATGGAACATAGAACGTGCATAAACACACACTGTACACTGAACATTTTACATTGCATGTATCAATATTAAGTGACTACTTGAAACTGTGAATATATTATGCAGAGTACATTGTACATTGTACACATTACACACATATGGTCCGGGTATGAATGTGAATATGAGTACAAGTATGAGTAATTGCATGAATGCCAAAAAAGGCTGGTTCCGTTATAAAGCAATAAGTCAAAGAAAATGCATGGGCTCTCGACTCTCGAGTCTCTCAAGCCTCCAGTCCGCACAGTGTTTATCTTTGGTTAAATATTTATGGATGAAATGAAAGCTACAGTGTAGAAAGTAGAATGCACATTGTAGACGTAGATGTATCGTATACAGTATGCAATGTGTCAATTCACAGAGAGGGAACGGAAAAGGAATGGAATAAAATCCATACAGACACTAGACACCAGACACACCACCATATTTGACGAGTTCACTTTACTCTGGGTATTTTACAAAATGCAGTCCTTGTATTGTCTATCTGCGAGTAGATAAAAAGTATCCTTATATCTATCTATCCGCTGATCTACTTTTATTATCAGCAGTCTATAATGTATAACGTTTCTCTTTGTTTGTTTCTCTTTTCCATAATATTGACGTTTCATATCTCCTTCTCCACTTTATACATGTAGTGTAGTGTCGTGTTGCGTAGACAGTAGACAGTAGACTTCTGAGCCTTCTCGCAAATTTCTTTTGTTTCTTCCACTGTAACTTCCTGATAAAATGAAATAATTCTATTTATTTACACACAACAGACAAAATACGCAGTTGCCTAAATGTATAATTAGTAGGGATACAGACGGCAAACTAAGCAGGAGAGAAGAAGAATGCAAGAATTGGTGAAGACAACAAGCTACAAGCTACAACTGCATTACAAATAAAGATACACTGTACACTGTACAAGCTAAAAACACAACTAAAATTTCAATGTCTTGTGTTTTGTGGAGCTTCGAGCTTTGAGTTTTGAGACTGGAAACAACAATAAGCAACAAAGATGGACAATGGATAATGGATAATAGAAACAAGATCAATCCTTTTCTTTGAATTGTGTATTGTGTCTTGTGTAGCAGTTGCGTTATAGTTATTTGTTTAATTTGTCAAAGTCATTTACGAAATAAAGGGAAAAGGGGAAATGAGGCAAAACAGAAAGGAAAAGGACAATTCTTTGAATAATATTACTCAATTCTGGTTTCTGGCCTCTGGTTTCTAATGTACAATGTACAAGGTGCATGTTGAACACACATAATACACAAGAAATTATTCAATAGAGTATAAATAAGTACGCGTATGAGAATGCGTTTCACTTGATTTATATTCATTATTCACTATTCATACTCTTGCATTTTGTGTTTTGTGGCCACGAGCTTTTGACCTTTGCAACTTTCAATTTGATATTTGATTGTTTACTTTATTTCCAAGCCCTGAACCGAACTAGCAATTTCACCCATTTGGTGTCTGGTGTTTGGTGCAATTGAATTGAATATTTACTTTACATTATTATGGTTTTGAAATAGCAGTATCATTTCTTCAATTCTAAATTCTCAATTCTCAATACGATAATAATACGATTGTAATACTTGCCGCCGGATGATTTTGAGTTTTGAGTTTTGAGTTTTGAACTCTCTGATTTTTCATGCAGAAAGAATAACAAGGAAATTCTTACGAATTTGAACAGAATGTATACAGTATACAGTGATTGCAAAAGACACCTTTAAGTACTACACGCTAGATCCGTTTAAAATATATTTGCTCTACGTATTTTAGTTTAAAATCCACATTCCGCGCTGGTACTGTCAGGAAATGAGAAGGAAAAACTGCATAAATTCCAATGGAATTGATACAAAATGCAAAAGATAAAAAACATGTAACAGACTCAAGTCTCATTCGTTAATTTACATAACACAGGATAAAATAGCTAGCACTACCGGAAGTGTTATAATTATTTGTATAATTTATCCAACATTTTTTACTACATTTGCCATATGGTTTGCATTTTGTATGATATGGTGAATGGCCGTTCTGTAGGGAGCAGAGAGTAGAGAGTAGAAAGAATAATAATGTAACATTTAGCAACATAAGAAAAAGAGCCGCTGTTCAATTAAAGTATTTGGCTAAACTGGTACGAGAACCGCATCAGTAATGCTCTAAATACTCTTGATGACTCCACTACTTTGTATTTCACATTCCACATTCTACATTCGGAGGCCATATGAACGGCCATACGAATAAAAGTACGAATAGACGAATAGGAATACTAATATTTAGGTACTTGCAAAGAGTATGATGACGTGATGACGATACGCAAAAAATCATCACCATGCGATATGCTAAGTATATCATTACACATTGCACATTACACGCGTAGATTGCTTTTATTCATACATGCACGCATTAGCATAATATCTAATATCCGATAAAAAATGAGAAAAACTCTATTTTCGACTCAAAATTCAGAACATGTGGTGAATGGTGAATAGAAATTTAAAATCATCTCAAACATATTCCAATAATATTATAGATAAGTACTAAGTATGTTAGTTTCCCTGAATTTCATGTTCACTTTACTTTGATGCTCTATGGTCTACCGTCCAAATTCAGAGTACCTACTTCAAGTAGGCTACTTGTGCATTTTATTTGAACCGTTCCATGAAAAAAATATTTAATGGAATATGGAATTTATGATACATTTTCTTGAGTTGACTTTAGCATAATAAAAATCATATTACAAAGTACAAACCGATCACAAATTCTATTCATAGTTTTTTGTGTAGAATATTGAATTGAAAATTTGAAAATCCAAAGGTCCAGTGACTTACCTGAAATCAACAAAGTAAAGAAAAAACACATTAATTAGCATTACACAATTTTGACCCTGGCTAGAATTTATACTCAGATTTACATGGAATTTCCTTGATTTTTAGAATTTATTTTTCAGGAGCTATCAATTTCGGGCTAAGCTCGAGTTGAAAGTTGACATGAGGAAGAATGAATAATCTTATTTATAAAGGAACGAGCAGTGGAATATAAGAGAGAAGATTCGAATTTGAATTTGAATCGAAATGGGATTCGGGATTCGGGTTCAAATTTGAATTTGAATTCAAAGTCCTTGTCCGTTCCTATTCAAAAGTAATACATCTACTGTCTACTGGCTCTCTAAGTCCAGCTTAAGGTATTCTTAGCCGTTTCTACTATCCCTCGTGTTGTTTTGGAGATGAAGATGGCCCACAATATAAAAATACGGCTACTATTTGAATCTAGCATCTAGAATCTAGATTTTGTATTCTATATTCTACTTAGAAAGACAAGTGAGTTCTGCTACATGATTTAAATTGAATGCATAACATTTTAGGCTTGAGTTTTGAGGCTTGAGCCTTGAACTGGAACTAGAGTCTAGAGTCTTAAGTAAAACTTATGTGTCACTTCTCATACACTTCACGATTGGAATTTGGAATTTGGAATTGGGAATGCAGCTCAACTTTTTATTTACCTTGTACGTTGTACTTTGTACCAACGTAGCAATGTACATCAATGTATAGGAAAACAGAAGCACCTTCTCCCAGAAATCCTTTAAAACATCCACTTTTTCACATTACACAAAAGTGACGTAAAGCAATGAGAAATGGGAAATTCACTCATATTATATCGTAGCATATCCAATTTACATGTACCATATGTTGTACATTGTACGTTTATGCATTTGTGCATTTGGTATTTGTGTATAAGCGGACCATAATTTTGTATGCGGATAATGCTCCGACTGAAAAGGTAAAAGGGGGGAAGAGGACTGGAAAACCAAACCAAACCAAAACCACAACGGAGAAAAATCTAAATCTAAATATACTTTGTAAGTTGTACATTGTACATTGTACATCGTACAGAGCATAGTGTTGGCATGATAAACTCCCTTTTCTCTCTTTCCGCTTCTTAATCTTATTACTGCAGACTGTAGACTGTAGACTGTAGAAAGATACAGCAGAAATCCTTTATCTGTTATAAGAATAAGGATTTCACGATTAGGTTCACAGGCTCACTTTTCCTCCACAGATATTCAACATGTGCTTTTTACTCGTACACCGTACACAATGTACAGTGTACAGTGTACAGCACACTGTAAACACGCTCCATACACCAGGATGTGTAAAAAAGAAGCAGAAAACTTTGTGTTCCAGTTTCACAGTCTTCTGAAAGTAACAAAATGTAAAATGCACCGTGTACAGTGTACATCAAAGGAAGTATGTAACGTAGTACATGGTGGATTTGCAGTAGTTTGCCTTTTGTATCTTGTATTTTAGGCTCACTGGTGCTGTAGACTCTCGAATCTAGACTGTAGACATTTTACGCTTATGCTGGAAGCTGGAAACGTGTGTACATAAATGTCGTCCTAAAAAGTATCTCAAACTTGCTCCTATTTCTCTAGAGTTTTATATATAAAACCTAAAATCCTAGAGTTTCACTCCTTTCTTTACTCTTTGTATTCATGTACATAATTCTGATGAATAGATGTAACTATATTTACACATTTCTTCATTTTGCTGGCCTCTATTTTATTTTATTTCATTCCAGACTCCAGCCTCAGATTCCAGTATATAATGTATACGGTGAATATTGTCTAGTGTCTAGTGTGTGTATGGTATAAGTATGTGTGTGAATTGTACAGGAAGAAAAATGTAAGGATTCATGCTGTGAGTTTTCACATATTAAGCGGATGTCAAGGAACATAATTCACCGAGTGAGAATTTATAAAAAGCATTAGAGCATTAGTTTTTCTAATCGGGAGAGACGAGAACGAGAAACGAGAGAGGAGGGAGATGAAGGCGAAATGTCTAATGTCTAAAGTGTACAGTGTACAGTGTATAGTGTGCATGTCTGATGTGATGTGATTTGATGTGATGTGGGGTAATGGACAATGTGTAATGTGTACGTAAGATTTATTCAATGCATTAAGTTATAATACTTTCTTGTTTTTCCTCCTTCGTCCTCCATCTTCAAATGTGGGGAACAAGTGTGAAGACGACGTGTGAACTTTCAACACACCATTTTCTCATTTTTCTCCTACTTTTTTTACGCTTACATTTTTTTCTCGGTACTTAAAATTATTGAAATTTGTAGTCGTATTTTGTACGGCAATTATGTATCACGTATATTTGTAGATGTTTCGGAAAAAAATAAAAATAAAATCCAATGGAGGAATGAAAATGCTGGAAAATGAATATTGCTGGATTTTTCTCCAAACTTAAAATAAAAGACAAAATTAAGATAAAGAGAGCAATGTACCCTGTGCTTTGGATTAGACAGTGAAGGAAACAAATGTGTAATGTAGATAATTTTCCAAACTTGTCTGCTCAATTCCTCATTGTATTTCTCATATGTATAATGTATAATTATATTAATTGTTATTCTTAGGTCCATCATCCGTAATGTGTAATGTGTAATGTAATATATATTTATAGACAAAAATGATACTTAATGTTTACGGGTTTTATTTTTTCTGTATGAATTTGCCGTTCCGCTCTGCAAACTCTGATTCTGGTTCTAAATCTCGCTTCTGTATTACGCATCACCCCGCGTACGATTCTTGATTGTTTCACATTATCTAAATGTATAGAGCACAGAGTGTAAAGTACAGAATCCAGAATTCAGAATCCAGAGGCAGCGATGAATTCAAATTACTGTATTAGCACAACAAATAACACAATTTTGCAAAATTGAGCAAATACAATATTATTTTCTTCCTGATTCTTGATTCTCATTGTAGTAAAAACAGTAATGAAATAATCTGGAGAAATATCAAAGAAATTCTGGTGAATATCGTGAGTGGACTTTGTACTATAATAAATAAAACATGCAAAAATTTGGGATTATATTTTACTTTTATTACAGCTTCCTATTCATTATTCATCTTTTTGTATTGTAATTTTTATTGTTAGGATATGGATATGTCGCAGTGACAAAGTTCCGAGTTCAGAGTTTTTCTTGTATGATGCAAAATAAGAAAAATTATATTACTATTTTATGTTAGTTGTACACGAACAACGAACAGGAATATTTAAATCACATGTACGTGTTAATCATAATATCATTTATTTACTTGACTAGGTGAAAAAATGAAGAACTGCAGAAGAAAAATAGATTATATAGCAAGAAAAAGTATAGAAATCCATTAAATTCCCACTTGTTTCTTGCAGGTACCATATTTTGAATGGTTTTTCCGAAAGAATTTACATCTCAAAACCAAAACCAACCATATGAACATTAGATTTCCAGATTCTCCAGATTCTCCAGTATTTTTTGTAGCGTATAAAACCAGAAACCAGATGTTGAAATTCCTCAGATAAAAGTCATACAGATGAACGGTGCGAAATGCGCAAAGGTTGGTTTTTCACATGGAAAAGTGCTTGTGGAAATGGAAAATGAAGTAAAGCAGCAACAAGCCAAAGCACAAGAGCACAAGTAAAATAATATAAAGATTTCATATTTACTTGGCTTTCTATTTTGTTTTCTCAAAATGTAAGGTTCTACGATTCTAAAATTCCAGAACTGCAAAATTCAAGAATCTGGAATCCAGAATCTAGAATTTAAACCGAGTTGAGACTTGAAACTTCATTCGATCGATACACATACACATTCAACATTCAAAATCCAACATTCAAACGGTGTAATACTTAAAATAGCAAAAAGCGATAGAGATAAATTCTGCAACAAATCCCATGATATAGGGCAAAACAGACGGAGAAACAAAAAGTTTCCCTCAAAACTCAAAACCCAAAACCCGAAACTCAACCTCGCTGCAACCGTGGAAAAATACAATACAGTACAAAGAAAAAGTAGATCTGTTTCTTTCTGTATTCACAAGTTTATAGAAAACTTTTGTGTAAATCCTCAATCCTCAATTCTCAATGCTGCATACATGATACCTAGTACAGAAAATGGAAAACATCTCATGTCGGTACTACACACTACACATTACACACTGCACGAGAAAGAAGATACAAGCGACAAGAGATAAAAAGTACGGGATGCACCAGTACCAGCAGAGACAAGGCAAACAAAAACTATACACATCTCCACCATAAATACCGCTCACCTCATGAATGTAAAATATACAAAACACAAAACACATTTAAATACAAGACCCTTTTCAAGTTTTCAAGGCAAACTTCTGCTCCCCGTTTCAAGTTTCAAGTTTCAATGGAATCTGGAAACTGGGAGAAAAAAAAATCCGCAAAGGCAAATCGCAAATTCAACTGCAAAATTCAGTATTCAGTGTTCAGTCCAATCGCATCATCAGTTTCACGGTGAAAGGTGAAACTTTCAACTAGCAGTTTTGTTTTGTTTCAGCTCCAAACTCCAAACTTCAAAACTCTAAAACTTGAACCAAACCAAACCAAAACAAGCTGAAGTCAATACCTTTACTTTTTATTATAAATCTGGGATTGCATTAAGCACTGAATATTTCTTTTCATTTTGTTTGTCTATTGTCTAGAATCTAGATTATACTCTTTTTATCATTATTACATTTAGTTTTTGAATCATATCATAATTTTAAATTTTAAATTTCGTATCATTCCGGTCCATTTACTTTTGATTTTTGATGCTCAATTCTCAATTCTCTATCACCCAAATAAAATATCCAGTTGAAAAATGAATGAAAATCGTCATCAACTTCAATATCATGGCCATAAGAAGTGATAGTATTTTCTTGGAATATCATGACAATTTTACATTAGATTCCTATTGATTTTTCTTTCAATTTACCCCACTCCGTAATCCATTTCATAATCCATGATCCACGATACATTTGCTTAACTTGGTATGTACAATGTTCAATGTACAATGTACAAAGTGTGTAAAATGTATAGTACATCTGGAATGTTTGCAAACAATTCTGGATTCTGGGTTCTAGATTCTAGATTCTAGCGTAATTGAAAATTTTCAAGTACTTTTTATGAGTCCATTTCACATTCCCTATGCGTCTATCTCTGTCCTACTCGTACTTGTACACGTAACTCAGGAAAATGTGCTTCAATTCAATGTTTTGAGTCTCGAGTCTCGAGTATCCATCCTATTTGCTGGATTCTCCATTCTCCATTTCCCATTTTCAACTCGCATAGAAAATTTCCTAATAGAAAAAATTTATTAAGGAGTTTCACTTACTCTCATCATCATCACCATCGCTATCACATTGACACTCAATGCCCAATGCTTACACTCAGTATCATGATGATGGCTGTTTTGATGACACAGATAGACGATAGAAGATACTTTACAAGTTACAAGTTAGCAACACCACATCACATCTAAGTAATAGCACCAGACAAGCCAAGACAAGACAAGATAGGTTCATGTTCTCTTACAAGTTAAAAAAGTGTCGTCAATGTAAATATGAGTAGTAAATACTACATAAACTATACATGAAATGGTAGCGATAGTGGTGAACATAACCCGGTGCCGGTTATTGATACTGTGTACATTGTACATTTTACATTTTACATGTAGGCACTTGTGAACTCTTTAGCGTTTTTCCTTCTCCATTTCTCCTCTTACGACACTCTGATACTTTGATACTTTTGCTCTTAATACCCAAGAGTCCTAATGGAATTTGAAATGTGTGTGGAGGGTTTAAATGTATTTGTTTTTCTCAGAGACCCATGTACCCATGTACATCGGTACTGTGTACTTTGAGCGGTGTATGGTGTAGGACATGACACTCCAACTCTCTTAAGTATACACATTATCACCAGTACTACTGATAGTACTACTAAAAGCATGTAGACATTATACACAGAGTACATGTAAGGAGTAAAAAGTGGCAAGTGGATAGAGAAGACAGTGTGATGAAAACCATCAATTTATTTTCAATGTCCTCTTCCGAAAATCCGCAAGCCAACTTACATGCGCTACGAGCTTCTATGTCTCTAGTATCTAGTATCTAGTATCTAGTCTGTAGAATTTGGAATCTAGAATCTAGAATCTAGTTTCTTGTGGCTGTACTCTTGTACTCATAAATTCTTTTGGTAAGAAGGAAACGGAGGAAAAAAGAGACAGTTGAGTGAACTTAACTCTTGGAAAATGTCACAACAAAGAGACTTGACACAAGAGCCGAATTGGAATATTCATTGATCACCTCGTCTATTTTTCTCCTCTTTCTACATGTAGATGGATCTATGTTTTCTCCTCTTCTCCTCTTCCCTGTAAACTGTAAATCCTTGAACAATCACAACAATAATAGAATTAAATTCACACGTTGTCCATTGGAAGCCATAAACATGCAGTTGGTAGTCTGTAGTTTGTAGTTGTTAGTTGGTCGTTGGAAAATAAATAAAAAGAATACAAAAGAAGTTCCAGTTCCAGTTCAAAACTAGGGATAAATCCTTATTACCACACGGTTTACGTGGAACTGAATGAAAGAAGCAATTTAATATGTGTAAAATGCACACATTGTGCATTGTGTATTGTGGAAATATCTGCATGTGAGGAGGAGTAGGGAAAACAGAAAACAGACAGGCCGGCATCCGGCTGCCCATGAACGGTGAATGGTGAATGCCGGTGTGAATGGGTTTATCTATTTTTGTTCATGTGAATGATTGTATCATGCACAAAAGGAGTGAGTATTGTTGTCACCTACTTAATTCCATCCGATAGTAATAGTAATAATAATAACAACAGTAGTAACAATATTAACACCCAGTAGATACATACGGGTTTTCTATATGCTATATATCCCACTTCATTTTTGCAAAGTGTGCAAAGAGTTGATAAACTTGATATACTTGATATACAAGTGTTGGACTATATGTTTGTGGGTTGAGAGTATTTTATTAGATTAGATGTTGATGTTGACAGTATTGTCACCGCCTGGGTGCTTCCTCTTTGTGTGAATAAAATTCTTGGAATGGAATGGATTCCATCTTTTCAGCAGTAGACACACTACACACTGGCTGTATAAAGTGTAAAGCTCCATGTACAATGTACATTGAACATTCTACATTCTACATCCCCTGTGCATTGTGTATTGTTCTGTATTATATAGTAGTTATCGGAGCTTAACTCCGTACTTGCACCAGCACAAATAGAAACACGAGCCAACCAGCCAAAAGCACCGACAACCAACAACCGACCGTCACTTGTGTCCGCATTCTCTGGATTTTCTAATGTATGAAAATCCTGTCATAAAAAGGATTTTTGAGACTGAACCTAAATTTATAGATATGGAAAAAGCTTGTGATTTTAACACTAGACTACAGTGAAACACGACGTGCGACTTTCTAGACTTTGTGCTTTCTACTTTCTACCACCTCCGTTTTAAGTGTGTGATGTCAGTGGATATACATATACATAATATAGATATAGATATAGATAAGCCCACATGAAGTTGACATACATGGTAACTTACGGTTATTTTCAAAAAGTGAGTGTGGGTGTGAATAGTTTGGTTACTGGGTACTGGTTACGGCTGCTTTTACTCGATTTCACTATTCAGCTGAGTTCAGCACAGCTGTGAAACTCTTCTCCTCTCTGATTTTTTACAGGCTTCGAATTATCACCAACACCAACACCGATACCGACAAAAATATAGAAACTACATAAAGATACAGTGTAGAGTGTAGTGTGTGGAGCCAGACTAGCCATTTCTATGTGCTCCCAAGCCATGCGATGGTTGGTCTCGTGTAATTCCTACACACGCAAGGGATACGACATGTACATTGTACATTGGACTGTATATTGTGTGATACAGCTGTAGAATGTAGACATAATACTTTGTAATACGTGGTGTAATATGGATTTCATGTATTTTTTATACCTTTATCATTTTGATAGGATTTATACAGAGTACAAAGTACAGAGTACAGAGTACAGATTGTGAGCGTCTATATAGAATATAGATATATATTTCAGATGTGATATTATATGATATGATCCGGAGATGGTGGAGTCGGAGTCGGAAGTTGGAATTCCAAAGTGGAAAACCTCGTACAATATTTACAAGGCTTCTTTATCTTTTTTTATGTGTAAAGGTACAAGATTCATACATTACACTTTTTATCCTCACGCTCACTACACTACACTCTAGCCTCTAGTCTCGAGTCTCGAGTCTCGATTCCATTGGCTTCACACTCTACATTCCGTGTAGTTTTCCCTTCAGGGCTTTGTTTTCCTTTTGTGTTTTTATCAAAATCAAAATATAGAAAATGGAGCACAATGTTTTGCTTGTTCCTGGTTGTTTGATTTTCAAAAGTATTTTCTAGGTTCCAGGTTTTAGATTCGCTGTCATTGTAACAATTACCAAACTTTTCTGGTCAGCTATTTGACATGCAGTTTACTAAACACACGTCAAACGTCACTTTGAATTTTGTAGTTGAATGAACTGGTGACGGGTAAATATAAATGGTCAGTGCATGAAAATATTATTTTATTGAATGTGTATTACATTAAAAGTAGAGATTTTAGATGAAAATCGGGACAAGATACAAAATTGCCCACAATTTTAAACCAACTTTCACATTCTCTCTGGTTCTAGAATTCTAGGATAATTATGCAATCCGCTCATCAAATTTTTGGTACGTTGTCTGAAATTTTGGAGGAAATTGACGAAATATCAATATTACAGGAGAGAACTGACAGTTTGTGTGCAAAATCCCTCCAAGTATTTCAAAAAGTTTAAGCAGCAAAATACTTCCACCGGTAGTCTAGAGCCTAGAGTTTACTGCTGACGGAGGAAGAATCACAAGTTATTGGTAGAGAAATGAAAGAGTTTGAAATTGCTAGATAACTTGTAACTTGAAAATTCAAAATATTATATGTGTATTAAAAATACGATATAATATCCATGTCTTGTTGTCACTTGTACTCAAAACTGGAATACTCCAAAGGAGTAAGTGACAAGAGGACAACTTGGCAGGGCTGCTCGATTGCTCGACCAATCCAATTGACAAGAGGATGAACTACGAACTGTGACATGCTCAGCATATGAATATAAAATGATTACTAATACTATATAATTTCCATCACATTCAAGTTTCAAGTTCCAGCTCCACTTCTCTGTTTGTCATTTTCTCCTATTTAGAATTTAGAAGCGCCTTGTGAAAAGTAAATATTCATTTAATATCCTTTTTTGACAGAATTATGAATACAAATACAAATACACATTGGATATTCCTTACTTTTTTATACACAAAGTTTAGGCTTGCGTAGCTTTCCTGACTATAGAACTTGGAGTGATTGATTGGCCTTATTTCTTTTGCATATTTCGAATTTCAGATGTCAAGTGTACATTGTGTACTGTAAATATCGCATGTCATCCAATACACAAGACACAAAACACATGACACAACTCATTTGTATTTCAAGCAGTTTTTTTTGAAAAAGAAATGGATAAAAAACTGAGGAAACAAAAGTAATAGTCATTTGTATTTTGTATTAAGACGTAAAATCCAAATGGAAATGAAAATAATATAGGACCAAGCACAACTTTTAGATTTTATGCAGAAAAAATAGAAGAAAGTCTAAATAATAATAGAAAGCGACGAGCACAAAATTTAGAAATATGAAGTTGCAAAAAATTGAATGTGATGTCATGTATCTTCAACGTAAAGTGTACAATGTGCAATCCACAATCTACATAAAAAGCGAACTGTATACACAATACACAATAAATGTATTATGAAATGTAGCGATTGTCACTCTTCATTCTGTGTTAAAATCTCAAGTCCCAACATTTCACACTTTCCCACTTTCAACATTTTACATCTCACATATTCAACAGTAACTTTATGAAAATGTTCCTGGTTGAATTTTGCAAGCATAAAGGAATCAACGTTGTAAAGGAAGAGAAATGGCGGTGATTGTGATTGTATTTTTTCTCTACTTTAAAAAAATATGATATAATAATAAAGAGCAGACACCAGACATGTAGACGCAGAGTTGAGCATTGAGAATTGAACATTGAACACTTTGGAGAATAAACCACGTCGAGGTTTATTTCCTTCATTTCGTCTCCATTCTCCATTCTCCATTTCTCGGTACTTTTACTCTCTGTATTTCGTACTTTGAAGTTGTACATCCTCTTCCATCTTTTACATGTGTACATTTTATGTTGTGTCTCTGTATGTTGGTTGTAGTATATTAAATGGGAAGAGTGTTGAGTTGAATCCCTCACGAGTACACTTTCCTTGTTTCTTGTTTCTTTATTTCATGTGCGTTATCATTGGGAATGTCGTCGAGCTGGCTGGCTGTTTGGTTGGTTTGACTGCGTGGTGTGGTGAAAGTCTAAGTTGTAAAGTGTAAAGAGAGGAAGGCATTTCTCTCTGTCTAGATGCGAATATTTCCGGTGGCGGCGACATGACTGCTGTTATTATTATTATTCTTATGTGTGTACATTGTACATTCTATATTATATTGCTCCTCTGTCTGCAATCTACCATCTACCATCTAAACTGCACAATGTACCATGTACCATGTACACTGTACACTGTACACTGTAAAATGTACAGTCCACATCATAAGAGCTTTACTAGGCGAAAATTTATGTGGTGTGTAGAACGTAGAGTGTAGAGTGTAGACTCTGGGCTTTTTTGACATTCATACGCATTTCTATAATATATACTTTGTACTTTGTACATTGCACATATTTATCTCACTGCAAGCACACAGTCTGTATGAGAAGAAACACATCCGTTACTGTCCTATCATATTCTTTTCATTTTTTGCAAAAATTGCAAGCCCAGCAAGAATAAAAAGAAGAGGAATGACAAGAACAATTCTCAACAGTGGAACCACCAACCAAAAACCAACCTCCAAAATCCAACATTCCAACGCGATCTGACATTCCAAATAAAATTTTATTTACTCAATATTCCATGTTCATGTTTCATGTCTATATGTTTGTATGTTGGATGTTGGATGATATTGTATTGCTTTATTATTCATGATTCATGAAGAGTGAGCATTGAGCATTGAGCGTTGAACATGTGTTACTTTAGTAGATTTTTCTGTACACTTTTTCAACCACGAAAATCTTTCACTCTTCAATCTTCAACATTCAATACTTATCTACAATCTGCAATCTACAATGTGCATTTCTCAACTCCATATTCATATTTCCAAGTTTCAAGTTCCAAAAATAGAAATATGTATTTATCATGTACTTTACTAACCTGTTCATTAGAATTGAGAATTGAGAATTTTGTGGCATTTTTAGTTTGTAAATACTTTATAAAGTTTCTTCAAACTTGAAATAAATAAATACGTAGAAAATTTGCTCTCAATATTTTCAATAAATATTTTAGGAAGAAAAGTGTGTGCTTTCCTGTAGGTACTTTGTAGTTTGTACAAATGGGAATTTCTAAATGCTAAATGTAACATATGTAAATGGATAGGAATTTTATTTGGCTATTTGTATCCATACAAAATAAACAAGTATTTTCAATTTTCAATGCACCATAATATAATATAATGTATGGTGTACGGTGTGTATTTTGTATTCAATCCTGACAATATATTATTTATGAAGATCCTGCATAACAAATAGAAAATGGAGAGAGAGGAAGACGTTGTATTATAAATATGGTAAAAGTTGGAGTAGAGTAGAGTAGAGTAGAGGAGATAGAAGTTTCTCTTCAAACTAGTGAGTTAAGGGAAAAGGGAAAGTAAAAGAGAAACTATTGTGTGGCAGGGCAAGGCATGGGAAAAGGGGGAGAGGAACAAGATGCTCAATGCTCAACTCTCAATCCTCAATCCTCAATAAGAGTGAGAAGAATTTGGAAAGTTTTTGGAATAAATTCATCATACTTGAGATTTTGGATCTGGCTCTGACTCTGGCTTTGGATAAAAGAGGAATAGAGATAGATAGTTGGATGTTGGATTCTCCAGCCTCCAACATTATATTCATAATTCATATCAATATACTTTTATCCACAAGTCGAGAGTCGAGTGCAGAAGCTTCTAGGGAACTGAAAGACATTAATAGAATCTCTACATCTTCATCTTCATCTACATTCTACATCTGTGTGTCAATGAGAATGCGAGAGTGTGGCAAAAGTTCATCCATTGATCCAGTATCTTGAATCTAGAATCTAGAATTCGGAGCCAAACCTTTAAATTTAGGCATGTGGCTCTTCAACTTGGATTGGATTGGATTGAATTCGTACCTAAGGAATGTCAAATTATGTATGCCTTTCTCTGCTTATCTCCTGTTTGTCTCCTTCACAATATAATCGGAATCATTTGGGTGTCGGATCCTTTATCCTTTCAAACACAAATATACAAATACAAAACCCAACTGTGCATATACATGTACAAGAAAATGCGTAGAATACACAAAAATAAATGCATATTTCCATTGATTTTCTACTCTCTTCCCAATCTTCTCCAAAGTCTATCCAAAACATACTCGTGTATCTATGGGTTCTAAGTTTCCTGTTTCAATCCTTTTACTTTCGTAGCTTGTTCTGTTCCTCTTTTTCTGGTTCTGGTTCTTGAGAAATATTCATGATTTCTAAGAACTGGAATGGCTCATCTTTATTGCTTTAGTATGTTACAGGATGTTTCTACTGTCTACTGTCTACTGTCTACCAGAGACAAGAGACAAGAATAAGTTCCTTTTGAATGAGATTTTTGATATGGAATACAGAATACAGAATAGATACCTTTCCTTTAAAATATGACACAAGTTGACAGAGACTTTGGCAACGTTATGGTGTGAGAGGTACCGAATACCGAATACCGAATATCCAGTGTTTCGTAGATACTACGAAAGAAAGAAATGACAGAGACAGCAAAAGCGACAGGAAAAGAGCAAGAGAGAGACATGAGACGGAATAGGAATATGAATTTGACGAGGAGAATTTCTGTCATTTTGCAAATCTAATGAGAATTTTCCAGTGACAAGACAAGTAATCTGACTATTTACACTGCCAAAGTGGCAACTGAACAACTCTATACTAGATTCAAGATTCACGATTCTCTCTTCATGTTTTAGTCTAGATTCTAGATTCTAGTTCCTGGATTCTAGATTCTAGATTCTAGATTGAAACGAGAGACAAAAGGAGAAAATGTAGATTCCGATTATCGGTATATGCAAAACTTGCATAAATCAATTTCCCATGGCTCACTAATCCTCATCAGTAGGAAAAGGACAGGAAGACAGAGAACAGACAAAGAGAGAGAGAGAGAGAGAGAAATGTAAAATAAAATTAAACGGGAGCAGAAAGAAACGAATGTGCAAAAATGTAAAAAAATATCCGCATAAAGACAAAAGAAAGATGTCACATGTTCAGTTTATTTCATTGCAAGCAAATCTTTTACTTCAATTCCTATTCGTATTCACTTTAGAAAAAGGATTCGCTGTCTGGCCTGCTAACTGCTGTCTCTGCTAATCTTCACAGATTACCAAGTGTATTGAATATTGAAATGTGCATTTTAAGGCCTAAGCTTCAAACTCCAAACTGCAATCTGTAGATTGTAGAGCTAATGAATACCAAAATCCGTATTTGTCACTTTCCCTTCTACTTTAAAAAGGTGTAAGGTGTAGAGTGTAGAGATAAAAAAAGTAAATGGTTAAAAGTTGTAAGTAGTTGTATATATGTAAAATGAGCTTCTCCCATTATATCTGTATCTGTGTCTGTATTTTGGACTAGTGATAACTGATTGTTAGGTAAAATCATTATACCCAGAACCAACCAGATTATTATTTATTTCATTCCGTGGGCGGATCATGTACCTTATATCTTTTGTCTTGTATCTTGTATCATCCGTAATCCGTACAACTTGCCATTTACATTTCCATTCCTCTGAATTTTGAAATGTCAATGTCAATGAAATAATTCCAGTCTCTTGTTTTTCATTAGAAATAAACATCCAACTTGAACATTGAACACTGAAAATTGAACATGACTCAAATTTGCATTTGCATTTGTAAAGGCCTCCGGTAGAAAAAGGAATTTGAGTCAGTTGCTCTCTAACCTCTAAAAATCCCTCACTGTTCACTGTTCACTCTATGCCATTCAAAGTTCCTATGTTTCTGTGTTTAGCCCAGCGGGAAAAACAACAAAAACATAACGAGAATCTCATCTCGACTAATTGGTATTGATTGAGGTGTATTTTCCTATTTGGCATGAGTAGAGAGCCAGAAGTCTGGGTTCAGGATTCAGGATATTGTATTATTATTATTATTATTATTATTACGGCGAGCCCCCCACACACATTTACATTCAAATGCACTACACACTAGACATCTAGACATGTATCTACATTTGTGTAGTATGTTGATTTGTTGGCATTTCATGGACCGTTTCCGCTTCCACTCTATAAATTTTATACCAAGTTTACGTAGCACAATACAATGTACGCTAGCGTGTATCAAACTGCAGTCAGTTGTAGCCCGTGCTATCATGTAGGGTGTAGGGTGTATGATAGGAAATAGGAATTTATGTTATAGGTATTTTATGCATGTCCCTTCCTCCTTCATTCTGTACTCTGTATTTCCGTGCCATTCAAAAAAATCCGTTTTATTCCCTCCCTCCATTTTGCTATATATATACTATCTACTACAATCCACTATACATTATACATTATACGTATAGGCTATGAGGTAAATGTACATTTTATGTACATGTTTCACATTTTACGTCTGTGTCCTCAATCCTCAGTACTCAATACATTAGACTGTATGAAAGCGATATATTAAGTTAAACTAGGTAATTTCAGACGGGAATATAGAGGAATGGAATGGTAACATTGCTTCACTTTGGGTTGGTTTGGTTTCACCCATTTACATCCGCCAATTCCGATTCTGATTCTGGTTCTAGTTGTAGTTCTAGTTCTGCTCCCACAAATGTATGTAGAATGTAGAATGTGCAATGTACACAAATAAGTATATGCTACTGCCTGACTGCAGACTGCAGACTGTAGGTTGTAGGTTGTAAACTGTAGGCTGTTGTAATAGAAGTTAGCAGTTACTGGGAATGCTGCGGGGTGTATAGGATTTCAAAGGAAAATGGATGAAGGAATAATTTCATTTCCAGTTCCCTTCCTTCCAATATCCATATCCATAATAATAATCTCACTTCCTCCGGCTAATGTATGCACTATTTACTTAGTATTCGCCTACACCACACTAGACACACCGCACTAGATGCTAGACCTAGACACTAGACACAGGACAATCAATACATTTATCTGCCCGGTATTATTTATGTAGCTTTTTGTTTTTTATGCAGTCGCATTTCAAAATTGAAAAGTTACAAATTACTCAATAACCCCAGTTTCACTTTCCACTTTCCCAGTTTTTCCGCCTGATTATTTTGTTTTTTGATCAAATTATCTGCATTTGGTTTGTAGTTTGTAGAGGCCAGGAGGAAAATTGAGCTATTTTTATTCAATTAATGTGGCTTTAATATTTAATATTCAATATTCAATGTTCAATACAAAATACAAATGATGAATAATTTTTCTTTGATCTTTATGAATTACTTGAACCTTTTACCCTTCTAGCATTTGTACAACAAATAACCACTCTAGGGACTTTTTTTCATGAATCTTGGGATCAATTAAATCTAGAGTCTAGAATCTATCATCTAGAATGGAACAAGAAAATGCTCGACATTATTTGTCTAGAAAAAATCTGGATTAACATTTGAATCTTAAAAACCGATAAAAGAGAAATGGGATAAAAATCCATGCCTTTACATTTTTTGAAATGTCTTATTGTAATAGGGTTCGTATTCTTATTGTAATAGAATTGAGAATTCAGTCATTCGGAGAAACATTATTTCTCATGAATTTCTTTTTCCAAATTCCACTAATACAAAATACTACAAATTCATCTGCATTATAAAGATTAAGGATGTAGAATGTAGAAAGTAGGAAGTCGGAAATTGGGGCTAAATGAGCGTTATATAAATATCATCTAATGCCGACTTTTTATAAAAATTACTATTGCCTCCTCTTTAAATGCTAATCCACTGAAACTGAAACTGACTCTGACTCTGATTCTGGATGAAGGAATCCGAGTACTTGGAATATTCGACTTGGAATTCCGATTCAGATTCAGCTTCAGATTTAGGAACATTAAAAGCTCTTCTTTAGACATTATTAGACATGAAACATTCTTTGGGGGTTGGAATCGAGTAGAATTCCGAGTTTGGATCGGGACTCTTTCAACTTTCAACTTGTCCCCAGTCGTAAGCTACAACACAATGCAATGCAATGTAATGTTCCATGTTCTGCCAGAGAGGGGAAAGAAAGAAAGAAAGAAGGAGCAAAGGAACAAAGGAACAAACGAAGGAAGGAATGAATGAATATGGATGGAAATGCTCTGAAAACAAAACCACAAAGTGGTTTAGTAAGTATAATAACATTTTTCATCTTGAGGGCATTTCTCTCTCTCTCTCTCTATTTATTTCTATTTCTATTCACATTCACATTCACTCAGCTCAGTTCTCAATTCAGTTGAATTCAGTTGAGTTCAGTCCAGTTTACTCCTCCAGCTAATTAATTCCAATGGGCAACCCCATCGACTCGTTCCTCTTCCCTTTTCTCTTCCTCTTCTCCAATGTTTCTTTTCTCGTTATAGTTTTAGTTTTCATGTAGCGACCAAATCCAAATCCAACATCCAAAATCCAACCCCTTCCCATTATTATAATAATGATCATCTACATCCACATCTGCATGAGTATGTACAGTGTACAATGTACAACGTGGGTGAATGTCTATTCTTCCACTTCCACTTTGACTCCGACTTTGACTCTGACTCTGACTTTCTCTTGCTCCTCTTTCTAATTATACGAGAGAAACTAAACTACTGGATGTAATCATCAAATAGTAACTTGCGACATGAGACATGCAACAGCAACCAGTTTATTAGCCTCATCAAAACTATTCTGGGAATACCGAGCATGTAGTTGTAGTTGTAGTTGTACTTGTACATTTTGGAAGGGAAGAGGAAGAGAAAGCTTGAAATTTTAACTCTTTCACCCGCTCGCCTCCTCTTCTATTTCAACTACTAACTACTACTAATATCTGTAGTTGTAGTTGGAAGGGTAACGAGTAAAGAGTAACGAGTAACGTGTAAAGAGCGAGAGTATGGTATTTTATAAGGTTGTTTGGACGTGGATGTGGAATGAAATGACGGTCATAGCCAGGCCAAATAGATTTCAACTCATGAGCTTTTACTTTGGTACTTCCACCTACTTCTAGATTCTACATACTCCGTACTCCATACTCCATATACTTGCACATAATTATTGACACAAAAACTATCTGCTCTGCTCCATTAACAGAGATAAACATTCCGAAACATATTATAGTGAGTTTGAGTTTTGAGCTTTAAGTTTTGAGCTTTGAGCATTGAACATTGAGTACGTGTGTGTCTCTGCCCACCACATTACATGACTATCACCGCAACAACCTCTTTCTTAATGGGACAAACTACAAAGTACAAACTACAGACTAGAAAAAGGAGCGCACTTGAATTGCACATTTGTAGGAACTAGAAACGTGTCTGTAGTTTGTATGGTAAAAACCACTTTCTTACTTTCTGCACCATCATTTGCAAGTTAAAAGTAGAAAGTAGAGAGGGAATTGCCAGAAAAAGTATTCAGATTCATTGTAAAATAATCATGAGCATAACATAACAGTAAAGGGAAATGGATCACTCAGTAAAGTTAAAATATCTGTAGAAGGTAGTTTGTAGGTTGCCGTTGGTATAGATTTTATACATTTTTTACAATTTTAAATTGCTCTTTTCACTTTCGTTTTTATTGCAAGAAGAGTCTGTACTGCTGGTTTTGGTTTTGGTTTTCGTAGCCACAAGGAATATGCTAGAATTTAGAATCTATACCCTACCATATTTTTAATCAGCATTTTTTTTGAGACTATAAGCTCTTGATTTTGAATTCTGAATCCTGATATTCATGATTCATGATATTTGGCCGAAAATGGATATCTCTGTTATAAATGCTACACAGAGGTACACAGCGCAATCCCGTTGAATGTTGAATGTTGAATGTTGAAGGTTGAAGGTTGAAGGTTGAACAGAACTCTGCTGTAGATTGTAGATGGTAGATTGTAGATTGAAGGATTTTTCTCCTTTTTGTAAAATTGAATAAAAAGATGGAGACAAAGTAGATGCTTTTATCCTAAGTCGTAAGAATGGAATCAAGTGGAGTGGAATGGAGAATGGAGGTTCACTCGTATTAAATCTCTATTTCCCTGAGGATCTTGACCAAACCAGATCAAATTCAGACCACGAGTCAAAGTCAAAGTTATATATCTATTATCTGGCTGTATCGACAGGGAGAGAGACAGAGAGAGGTAGATGATTGATACGGATATGGATTTGGATATCGCTGTCGATATGAACTCAATACTCAATCCTCAATACTCAATACTAACTACTGCTACGTGATGCTCATTGCTCATTGTGCACCGTTCACCGCAAAATCTAATTTCATTTCTGATTCCCCCTTTTCCCCGTTTCTTTTCCCCTTAGAGATTTTGAACCTTGCAGCTTGAAGCTTGAAAGATGAACCTTGCTTCATCTTGAGCTTGATCATATCGAGAATTGGATTGCTTCGTTGTGAAATCCAAATCCGAACGTCTCAATTCTCAATTCTCAATGCCCAATCTTCAATGTTCAATGTTCAATGCTAATGTGATCGTCCAACAAGAGAAAGTTGACTCAATCAACTCAATTTACAAGAGCACATTGATAAAAATCTCTTTGCATATAAAATCTACATACATTGAAAATTGAAAAGAATGGACAAAATCCAAAGTCCAACGTTGATTTTTTACACATTTTCATTGTCATTTTGGAATTTGGGTAAAATAATAAAATGTATTTTATGCTTTCACTTTCTTTTATTATTTTAAAAAACATGAACAGTTTCTCTTATTATTGATTACTCGAGTAATTCTTATCTTGTGAGTATTGAGTAGTGACTACACTAGTAAAAGAGTATGGTGGAATGAAATAGAAATGTCACTACTAGACACCAGACACTTGAGCTTCTATATCCACACATAGCCAAAGATATGTAAAGTATAGAGTATAGAGTATAGTGTAGAGATGAAGAAATTTGGAAGAGTGTAGTCAATTGTAGATAGTGATAGTGATAGTCATAGTCGTCGTTTAAGGTTAAGAGCTCAAGTCTCAAGTCTCAAGTTGTAGCCAGTGGAATAGTGGAATGAGATTCAATTTCACTTCTAACTTGTACAACCAGACCAGAGACCAGAAGCAAGAGCAGAACCAGAACCAGAAGGCGACCACAAACGACTACTTATCGTTTCATGAGGTTACGCCACGGCTTATGTAGGCCAGACCAGACCACACCACACCAAGAGACAAGACAAAAAATACCGGGTAAAAAAGTATTAGTATTAGTAATAGTAATAGAAATACCCGGGACCACTGGCAAAACTTCTCTATCCTGCTAATGTACAATGTTGACTGTTGAAAGAAGGAAGGAAAGAAAGAAAGGGAAAGGGAAAGGGAGAGGGAGAGGGAGACAGTAGTAGGAATCCGAACCCGGACCAGGATCCAAATCCAAATTCGGAGATGATCTTCCACTTTATGCTCCTCTGCCTTCTCTCCTCATCTTTTCCCAACTGCTCAATTCTATTCTGTACACAATGCATGTACAATGTGCAATGTAGAAGGCATAGGAAGGAGGAAGTGAAGAGGATTGTGAATAACAAGGGAAGAAAGGAGAATGGAGACCGGCTAAAGAAGGATTGACACGTCGCTGGTAAAATTATAAATCTCCAGACTCAAGACTCCAGACCCCGTGCCAGTCTCCAGCTATATACATTGGACATATATAGGATACAGGATACAGTATATAGTCAAGTGACAATCTAATAGAAATAGAATAGGTGGGTTAGGAAAAGAGTGGACTTAAGTCATGTCAATGCCGCCAAGACGAGCAGTTCAACTCAACTCAACTCAGCTCAGTCCAATTCACAAAGCCCTTTTCTTTCCCTCTTTCTCTGCTGCGAGCATTGAGCGTTGAGCATTGAGCGTTGAGCATTGAGAATTGAGTCTTGAGGTTCTATTCGGATTTGGATTCGAATTCAAAATCGGATTCAGTGGTGTCTGTCCCTATAGATTGGTTTGGTTAGGTTTTGGCCTGGTCTGTGTGAATGTGAGAAAGTGACGCTTCTGGTGAAGAAGAGCAAGAAGAGAGAGAGAGAGACGGAGAGAGCATCATCACAGACAATGTCACGGTTGTGACTCGGTGAAAAATCGTCTGCCAGAGCTCTCCTCACTCCTGGAAAATTTTTCCACCAATGTCCACCGAGTCGGAGTCGGACAGAGATTTATGGCATGATATCTTCTTCTCTTTCCTCCTTCAGTCGTTCTCTCTCTCTTTCTTTCTCTCTCTCGCTCAACGGCACTCTAAGCTCAGGATTTTCATCCTCAAAATCTCCCTCTCTGACCCTCTCTTGTCCTCTTCTTTCTTTTGGTCTTCTCTCTCTTTTATTCCTCTACTTGACACTCTAGAATTTTTTTCGCCCTCATGATGATGATCACGGTGTCCTGTCCACATGGAGACAGTACAGTAGTTGGTGGGCAGCGAAAGTGAAAGTGGTTCTTATACTGTATGATTCTCGCCAATAGAATTCCATCCCAAATTCAAATCCAACTTTTCCCTCCAAATATCTCTTTGCAGGTTTAAATGCAAAAACATGGACAATTCAGTGTACAGTGTACACATAAATATTAAGACACTTTCACCAGTTCTTTGTCATTGACATTGTCATTGTCATTTTGAATAATATTACATTATACATTGTACATTAAGAGCACGATACCAACGACAAAGAAACATCAACCTGAACATGATCATTCCCTCACTCTTTTTTATAGATATTTCTATTCACAAGCCAAAATCCAAAATTTGAATGAAACTCAACTCTAGAGCTTCAAGTAAAAATGTATACAAAAAAACTGTGCATTTATCCTCAGGTCACAGGAGAGGAAATAATGCCGAAATTTAAATCCAAATCCAAATCCGAATCAGACCATTTGAAGCGTAAAAAGTAAAAAGTACAATGTTATTCTAAGTGGAGTACTTTCTATTATTTACTTTCCACCAAAAAATGATGTTTCAAGGAAAGGAAAAAGTCATCATCAGTCGCCATTGTTGACACTTTCAGTCGACAGTAGACAGTTGACATTCGACATTTGACAGTCGACTGACGACTTAGGATTGACGATTGAGGATGGAAAACATTCAAGTAGAAAATAGCCATCCGAGTTCAATCCAGAATCCAACTAAGAGTTTGAATGGAGGATAAATGGGGGAAATTTTATATACTACATTGTAGATTGACTGTATACTGTATGACTGTTAAAACCGGAAGGGGAAGAGGAAGAAAAGAGTGTGCAGTCATTTAGACCCCCTCTGTCCTCATACTCTGTGCATTTGTATCTTTGATGGGCACATTTCACATCGGACATTTCACATGTATTGGGTATTACGTATTTATTTACACCCTCCTTCACAACTCCAGAACTCCAGAGGATTTTCACGTACACAAATATACAATGTACAGTCTAAATGTGCTCTCTGAAGTCACAAAGAAACGGATGCATATGCACATACACTTACAGCTGTTTATTATACACATGTTCAATGTCCAATGTTCAGGCGCATTTACAATTTCCCTGTGTTGTGTATGGCGTATTGTGTTGTATTTTAAGGCCAAGAGTCATGACTTTTTTACATGTGACCAAAGTACAAGGACAAGTGGAAGATGGAGAATACATGTGTGTAGAATGTAGAATGGAGAGGAGCGAGTGAGAGCATGTGAACTAATGCATTTCTTATATAATATTTATTCTTGATATTTTTCTTGTCCGAACCCTCTATTCAATTTAAGGTCCAAAGGGAATAGACCACACAACAGAGAAGCAAGAAGGAGACGGAACGAAAGAACGGAAACGAGAACAGCAAGGAGCAAGAGTGACTGTGAGACGAGTGAATAGTGAAGAGTGAAAGTTGCAAGTTGGAAGGGGACAGAAAGTGAATGACTAAATTGTCGACAGTTTCCCTTTCCTCTCCTCTTATTTTGTGCTTGTATTTTGTGCTCTGTAGGGTGAAAGATTTTAATGTGGATGGTGGACGCGCGGAGTAAATCCAGTAAATCAGTAACTTTCCAAATAGCCTCACTCCTCAAGTTTCTTCGCTTGAACATTGAATATTTCCAAGCGTCAACAGCCAACAACCAACAGTCAAGAGTCGCCGGTTGCCGGTTGCCAGTCGTCAATCGTCACTTTAAAAACGGAAATGCATGGTAATGTCTTGCGATTCTGGTTCTCTACACTCTACATTCTACAGTCACCAGGACAGTTGCCATCGCCATAGACATCACACTGTCTTTTCCCTTCATGGCTCACTCACAGCTCACATATATGTACAAAAGCAGGGTCGAAATGACAAGGGATGTTGATTCGATTATAAATTGGTCTTTTGGGGGTTGGCTGCAATCTCAAATCCGAATCCGAGGAACCGCCAGAAGAATTTATATCCTCCGAGTTTTGAGTTTTGAGGTATGAAAGATGAAAGATGAAAGATGCCTGCAGTTCAGAAACCTTGAAAACTAACCCATGATCCATGGTCAATTTTTCCAGGCAGCACTGAAAAAATGTGAATGCAGCCTTGAGCCTGCCTTCCTCCCCTTTTTTCTTTAGCTCTCCAAACCCCACACTCTTCATTCTCTGAGACCTGAAAATCTGAAAATACTTTGAAATTCTCAGGAAAAAATACTCACAAACTCAAATACTCAAACCTCAAGCTTCAAGCCCAGAGGCAAAGGCCAGTGTAAAATGAAATGGGTAATCTTGCTTTCTGGTCTATTTTTTTCAGCGAACATAGTAATATGTAATATGGATGAAAAACAAAGTAAAAGGTATTTCAATAAAATTCAGCAAAGGTCAAACCAAGGTGTATTTTGGATTTTAAAAGAATACAGAATACGCACAGTGCATTTAACATGAAGTGAGATACTTGAGACTCGAGACTGGAGACTGGAGACGTGAAACTTCCTCAGTGGTTGACTTATAGTTTTTGTTAATGGATGGAGGAAATCAGTGCACACTGATAGATAGACGGATGGACGGAAGGACGGAAGGATAGGTGATCTTGATCAAAGATCTCGTCTTTTCTTCTCCCCAGGTCACACATAAATCACCGAAGTAGAAGCAGGAATAAATCCTGTACTTCAACGCACAACACTCAACACAACACACGAGTACCATACATATACTCTGCAAACCTTAGATTTACATCCATGATTTTGGAGTTTGGATTTTGGACTTGTTTGGGTTGTTTGGAGTTTCACACATTCATCTTTTGTCTCATGTCCTCACAATAACAGAACACAACACACAGCGCACAATGAACTGTACTGTCCAGGAAAAAACCTGTTCCTAGAGTCCTAGAGAACTGCGTCCTCACAATCTATCTTCCTGAGCATTTTTCAGTCTTTGTCTCCGCGCTGTCTCCGGCTCCTCTATTCCTACATTACTACATCCTTACAAGAAGATGTAGGCGATTAATTAAGCTTAACGTTGAACCATTGTAGAAATGTACAACAAAAAACGACAAACAAGAAAAGCACCTACACGTCTCAAATACAGTATTTGTATCTGCACTCCCAACTTCTCCAATTAGTAGACAACCAATTCTACATCTTTTATGGTACAAACTACAAAGAACAAACTGCAGGCATGCTAAATGCTAAATGTTGAGTGTTGTACGGTGTACGCTGTCTACTGTCTGCATTAAAACACATTTTATCTACTACATTTAAATAACAATTTGTACACCAGAACTGAATTCTGTCTTGTGTTGCATCATTTCATCAATATCAATATCAATACCAATATCAATAGCAATGAAGTCGAGCCGAGACTCGAGACTCGAGAGCCTAAAGTAAGTTGTGGTTTATGGTTTACATTTTGTGGTTTCGTTTCATTTTGTTTTATACTGTGTCGGCTTAGCCTGGAGCAAGCAATAAAATCCAAGTGCACATCTATAGTTTCTAGTCTCTAGACATCTACATATCTAATATCTACAATACTAATAACAAATAACAAATAAAAATTGGAAGGTAAGCCACATTGATTAATCTCTAGTCGCTCCGCAATACATCAATATCAACATCCCTAACAACATGTACAATGTACATTCTACATTCTACATTCTAATGTAACAATCAACAACTCTGGCCAGACAGACCAGAGATAAGAGTTGCAAGTTACAAATGGAAAATGGGGATGCAGAAACAGAAACGGAAAAAACAGGCGATTCTCCCCCTCTGAATCAACTATCAACCACCAAGTATCAAGATATCTTGTGTTTACAAGGAAATTGGAGTTTCGAGTTGGAGTTGGAGCTGGAATTGGAATTGGAACTGAAATGCAATTGGATCAAGAAATTCAAAACTCAATCAATAATAGAATAAAATGCACAGTGCACAGAGCAGAGTGAAATGTGCACCCATCCTCATTTTGTTTGTTTATGTTGTACTGTATTGTAAATTGTAAATTGTAAAATGGGGTGTAATGATATTAGAAATTACAAGGTTTGGATGTTTGGAGGTTTCAATGTTTCAACTTATCCCATCGCTTCCGATCTACTCTATTCACAATTCACAATGTAACTACACTAGTGCCATGAATCAGGAATCATAAATCATGATTTGAGTGGAGAAGGGGGAAATGAAAATAGACGTAGTACGTGAGGAATTCCGTATGATATTTCATATTTGGATTTGGAATTAGGCAAAAATATTATATTATGAAGCCAATGGCAAACATTTATCCTCATATCATCATCATACAGCATACATCATACATAAAAAATTTGATCCAATCCAATCCACTGCTAGATAAACGCCAAATAAATTCTAATTTAGGATTGTGTATTGTGTATTGTTTGCAACCATTTTTATGTTTATTCTTTGAATTTTGAGTTGGCTATCTAAACTGCAGTTTTCAACTGTCTCTCTGAACATATCATAAAACTGATTTGATTTAAGTGGATTCAAAGTAGAAAACATGTTTGAATTACTTGTCTAAATGTGGAAAATAGAGTTTACGTTAGATTTTAGAGTTTAGATTTTACCATGTAGAGTTTAGCACTCATCCGTATTATTTATGTTAATTAACCACGCACGACTCTCATTACTTTTACAATGCTGAATGCTAAATTCTCAATTCTCAATTCTCAATGCTAACCAGATCGCTAAAATAAAAGGCGATGTAGGAGCGAGATAAACACGGTATACATTTTGAATGGCCCATTATACAATGTACAAGGTACAGTGTGCAATTTCAAATGTACAAAATTAGAAAGAGATTGAATAAAGAGGAATAGAAAGAGTTGTGTTAATGGGAGACGTTAATTGCTGCGAACAAACTCATCATTTTTTCTTTGTTTTTGTATTCCTTCTACTTGTTTTTGGTTTTGCCTGTTCATTCAGTGCAAGTATAACTTTTTATTTTTTATGAGAATCATTCAAACTGAATTTTATACCTATACAGAGAAAAATGACGTAGGAAAAAAATATTCAACCAAACTGCAAAGCAAAGGTTGTGGGTTGTATTTTGTAAATTGTAAATTGTGTACGTGTGGTTGTAAGTATTTTATTTTGCAGGTTCTAACGACAAATAAGAATTCATACTTTAGAGGACAAAAGATGTGCGATGTGCATAAAACCAAGCCATGTAGTGGTGTATTTTGTATTTGTTGTGTGTTGTGTTTTAAATTTCCTCACTCATAAATATATTAGACGTATTAAACGTATTTTGACTACAAAGTGACAGCAGCAGCAGGCTGATGATGGCTGCTGACTTGAGCCATGAATAGAAAAACTGTTTAATACGTTTTGGTTGCCGGCTTTTTCTTTTCCTTTCTTCTTCTTCGTCTTCTTGTCTTAGGAGTTAGTAAATAATAAATAGTTGGTTTGGGGCACGAAATGAGTCGACAAAAAATGTACAATGTAGAGGCATGTTTGATATTCTACCTTCTACTTTTATATCTTGCCCACTCACCCACCATCCCACATAACAGATAATTCAGCTTCAACTTGGTCTCAAAATAACGTACATTCCAGATTGTGGACTGTAGATAGAAATGTACGAGTTATGAGTTATGACTTACTCTCAAGTCTCAAGATTCAAGTTTCAATATTAAATGGTACAAAATATCATTTGTTATTTGTGTATGCCGGATTTTGAGACGTGGTGCAATGATTTCAAATAAATATTATGATTTTGTGGTTAAACAGTTTAGAGACTAGAATCTAGAATCTAAAGTCTAGAGTCTAGAGTTTGAGCACATTGTAAAGTGTAAAGCATATTGATATATTTGTGCATATGCAATGCACGTTGTACAATGTACAGGAGATGAGAGATGTGAGATGTGATAGGAGATATTGGACACATGACACGACATGGAGCTTGACACAAAGAAAAGTCATAAATCAATAAAGATGGTAAGAGCAAGTACTGATATTACACTCTACACTCTACACTCTACACTCTGCACTCACACTTCATCACTAAATACATAGATAAATACACCTAACACATTTGCAGCTCTTTGCTCTTTGCTCTTTCATCATTCAGAATGGAGGATGGCGAATACCACCCGGAGACTTTTAGCAAGATAATTCTTGCCCTCGCACTATAAAACCTACAACTTGCTCAATGCTATCCCGCATCATATCAGTGAATGAATAAATATTATACAACTCGGCAGTCAGGAAATTGTAAATGCACGTTGAACATCTTCAATCTCCAAGCATGCCAACGTCAAATACAAATACAAAATACAAACAGACTGAATTATACATAATACAGATGCATGTATGTTAGTATAATAAAATATGTTGTACATTATACACTCGTATAATTTTTTGTACTGGTGTAAATATACTCTTCACACTTTAGGACGTCTTTCAGCAAGTTTATCAAAGAAAGAAATTGGACCTGGAATAAAAATGAAACTGAAAGGCAAGTAGTCTATAAAATCTAATTCAATCTATTTATACGGCTATTAATCTATTATATCTATCAAGATTGCACAATGTTCAAGTATGATGGTTGATGGTGTATCTTGAATCTAGTGTCTACATTAAAATAGAGATACTTGTCTCCAATCTTCATTTTCATCCCAATCCAAAGCCAAAGCAAAACAAAGTCCCATGAAATGACCATCATTTATTTTGTTCCACACACTTGGTACTTGATATATCAAGTACAGTTAGCTTGAAAAATTGCGAGCAATTTATTTGGACTTTGGACGGATGGACGGAAAATGTAATCAAACCAAACGTGTGTACAGTGTACAATGCAGAGAGTACAGATATTTCCAACCACTAGATACTAGATACTATATACAGTACGACATATGATATACTATAATGGACTGACTTGTGAGTTGTGAAGCTGAGCTGAGCTGAGCTGAGGAAAGATAATCCGACGAAATAATAATATTTAAATTAAATTAGTCTCTCTAGAGCAATAAAAGGAACATTTTTATGTATACTTATCCATGTACTTTGTACATAAAAAACCCAGACATAAAGTTACCACGAATCCTGACTGAGCTTCAGCTTCTTACTTTTTACTTCTTACTCCTCATTTCAATCTTTACTCTTCACTCTGTGCTGGAAATATCTATAAGATATAAGCACAACGCACAATGTAGAAATATAGAATGTAGAATGTAGACGCGAGCATAAAACTTCCTAATTTTTTACTCCTTTAATCCGTCCATTCTCATGATTTACAGGACATTTATTAGTATGTACGTGTGAGTTTGTGAGAGAGCTTCAAGAATAATTTATGGTATATCCCGTCTCACCTTACCATACCACACCATACCATCGTATAGCATGGAGTTCTTGGGGTTACTTAACATTTAACCGTCTCTAATTTATTCATAGAACAGAGAATTTATGTACAACTCTGAAGAAAAACACTTTACTCTTCCCTTTGTATTTTGTACATTCACTAACATTCATAACAAGTGGATTGAAACTTGGGAGTTGGTATGAAAATAGAAACAGTTATGCTACGTTATATTTTATTATGTCATGTTTTGTGTAACGAGTAAGGAATAACGAAATGGAATTATATTAGTCAGTCAGTTTTCAAAAACATCCAAATTACACAAGAGTTTAACATGTCACATTAACATTTGTACTCTGTACTAACCCAGTGACTAAATTACCCAAACTGAGCCAAACTGAACCAAACTGAACCAAAATACAAGTACAGTTAGGCTGTTTAATTTCCTACAAGTATACAACTGTTCTCAGATTTCATACACAAAATAGACGTATCAATCTAGGAATTAGGAATTAAGAAAACATCAGTCACGCTGCAACCACTAGCGACGTTTTATTACTTAATTCAAATCCATTATGATTATTATTATTATCCTCATCAGGAATCAGGATCATAAGCACGAGCGTTTTAATGACTTGTCCTTTAATAAAAAGAAGCCAAAGAAGTACATGAGGAAGGAGAAACGAGCAGGATCATTTTCATTTATGATGAGAATGTCAATTAAAATGACGACACGGTAGTATTTACAATTTACAGGCTCAAGAATCTAGAATCAAGTATAAGCCGTGAGCTAAATGCAAAACGTCAAGACGTCGAATGTCGAATGCTGAATGACATATTACATATTTTGACTGTCAAACAACGTTTTGAAAGTTATCCGTCCCAACTTTGCAAGTCTCAAGTCTCGAGTCTGTACATATCAAAGCGATTTAGCGATTTGAAACTTGAGACTTGAGATGTCAAAAATAGAGGATGACAATAAAAACAAGAATAATAATAAAAGTAACAGTAAGAGTGCATAAATGTGAGTAGTATTCACGTGAATATGAATTTAATATTCTGCGGTTGTATCAAGTAACTGTGCGGTGTCAATCGGTAAGCGGTGAGCGTCAAGTTTGACTGGAGTGAGAGAGTACAGTTGAGTTGACGAGACCAGAGAGAATTACGTGATTGTTGTGTTGTCAAAAGTGAGGCCGGATATTAAAAATAACACGCAGCCAACAGTCAACAGTCGATAGTCAACAGAAAAACTGATGACAGTGATGACGACTTTTACTCCACTTTCTAGAATCTAGAATCAAGGATCTAGAATGTAGAATGTGTAATGTAGAATCTTGTCTCTAGATCCGTGTAGTGTAATCAACCTGTCAAAAATGGCAGGGGATTTAGCAAAAATACTCCACCACTATCATCATCATCAGCCCATCATCTATTTAACACTGACTCGTTCATCTGCATTCGTATGAATAAAATCACCTGTTTTTCTGTGCTGTGGTTAGCTTTTTGGTTTTTCCTAAATTAACGGTTGACGTTGAAAAAAAGGTTTAGAAATCTGAAATGTGACTGATTTGCTGAGCACTTGCATTGGATTGGATTGGCCTGGCCTAGTTTATCTTGTCATTCTACTTGGTACTTTAAACATGCGTAAATTATTTATGGTGAATTATTTTGTATTTGAATATTAGTCGAATCGAATTTGTCCATTAATAAAGTTTTTGGAAAGGATCTATCAAAATTTTGTGCGTTATTCATTCTTACAATCAACGTGTTTATGAACGTTAAAAGTTATGAAATTCGCAATGCGTATATTCTCTATTCTCTATACTGTTTTGAGTTTTGAGTATGTGGTAGCGAGCTCTCAAAGCTCAAAGCTCAAAGGGTGTTGTTTGTTGTTCATTAAAAATACATAAGATAAGAGCTGCGTATATAGTATAAGTATAGTAATGTCATTTTTAATAATCATTGCAGTTGTCAACGAATTTCTTATTGCACATACCAGAGAAAAATGAAAAGCCAACCGAAGTAAAAAAAGTAAAACTATTTCATAAACAATTTCATGGAGGTCTTATAAACTGTTTTATGGACTTTTGTTTATTCATGTGCACATTTGAAATTTGAAACATTTCAACTGGAAAAATCTGTCCAAATAAAAATTCCAGTACTAGAACTTGTGTCACAAAGTTTCCTTTGTTTATTCTTTGCTTCCATGCTTTTATATTTCAGATGAGTACATGAAATAGCAAACAATGTATTGCTAAAGTAAACTCGAAATAATATGAATATGAATCCACATTATTTCATGGCATTAAAAATTTCTAATGTTGATACTGTATTTCCAATTTTCACCTCTAGTTTTAGGCTTGAAATACAATAAAATGTGATGAAATATGAAATTTATGATACATTTTCTTGAGTTGACTTTAGCATAATAAATAGCATAATACAAAATACAAACCGATCACAAAGGCTATTCATAGTTCATAGTCTTTTATATAGGAAATTGAATTGGACATCCAAAGGTCCAGTGACTTACCTGCAATCAACAAAACAGAAAAAATACATTAATTAGCATTATAAAATTTTGTTACTGTTTAAAGTTTAGATTTTTACTCATGTTTACATAATTAGAGTGTCATCATTTACGTTTCACAATGTATTAATTTTTCAACTAGAAATAAGCCAAAAGTATCAGTGAGTAAAGTTTTAATTGTAAGTCATTGAAACTTGAAAACTCAAAATAGTGCACCAAATCAGACTTTAGACCCGAGTTTAAAGCCTGCATTTTCTACTCGTCTAGGTGAAGATGTGGACAAAGATAACGCTAGACTTGGAGGATTCCTCATCAATTCACTGACTGGAGAATTTATGCATCAAAATAAGAGTCGTATGAAATATTAAATTGTATGGAATTGGATGAAAAGAGAAAATCATTTTAAAGGAGTAGGAAGATGAAATAATATATCTATGTGTGTGGAGGGTGGATGTGCAATGTGTACTGTACAAATGCAACATCCGTGATTTGAGAAGACTTGCCTATCTTATATTATGTCATTTCCCTTAACTTTAGATTTAACTTTGACTTTGGACTAATCCGCCGCACATCACTTCCACTCACGATCACAACCACAACCACGATAAATATAAATATAACCAAACACATAAACATCAACATCAATATCAACAGTAATAGCAAACAGCGACAAATCACCAATCCCAAATATATGCAAAACTCATACTTTTGACTTTGTATCCTTATCCTTATCCTACGTCAAAGACAAATAAATCCATGACTCAAATAAATACAAAATACAACCAAGTTCATATATATTGGTAGTAGGTAGTAGGATTTCAAAAGTGAATGAATCATCACCATCATCACCATTATCGTGGTAGCAGCAGTAGCAGTAGAAGCATCATCATTATTTTCATCACATTTCCATCAACTATGAAAGGAAATGAAAGGCAATGGATTTATATTTAGAAAATATTTCAGGATGCTTGCTCAAGACTCTAGAGTCTAGACTCTAGACTCTTGATCATCAACAGCAACATGAATGGATAGATTGGCCATCAAGCGTCAAACGTCAACCGTCAACCGTTAGTTGAGCTCAAAATCAAAATCAAAATGCAAGTACAAATGTGCATTCATGTTTCTACGTCTGTCAAATTCCACAGTTCAAAGTCGGACTTGCAATGTGGAGATGAAACATGAAATAGGAGCTAAAGCGGATTTACATAGTTTGTCAGATTAATATTTGTCTCCAATGAGACTGTGAATGTGGAATGTGGAATATGGAATGTGAATGTGCATGGGATCAGATGGAGTATGGAGTATCAAGAATAAAAGGAATGGATGGGCTCATTCCTTCTCCCCACTCCATACTCCATACTCCATACTCCTTCTCGATACTCCAAACATAATCTGTATAGATAATAGATAGTCCAAAGGATTTTCTTCTCTCGATGGAGTTTTAAGAAAACTGCACAGTGTAGAGTGTAGAATGTATCTAAAGAGAGAGAGAGAGAGTCAAAGTCCCGACGACATTTCCCCTTTTCCTTTTCTTCTTCAACTTTTATTTCTTTTCGGTTTTCTAAAGATCTAAAACCAAACCATCGGTCTAATAACCCAACCAAACCAAACTCAGCCAAACCAAAGGAGCAAAAGGAAAATAGGAAAAGAGCAAGAAGAACTCGGAATCGGAAAAAAGAATCCATAAATTTAAGAGGAAAAAGCCACCGAGTTAAGTAATGGGCCAATCCAAATGTGTTCTTCTATGCGTTATGTATCCCTTGCCTCATTGCCTTCTCAATTCTCAATTCTCTCAAACTAACTCCTTCTTCACAATTCACAATCTACAATCTAAAATCTACAGTCTACAATCTACAACATATAGTCACTACGCACTACATTTTATATTTCACGCACAAATCTATACTGTAGCATTTGTATTCCACTTCTAGTGCACTTTAGTCCTTACTTCTAGTTTTGTAGTTCTAGTGTTTCTGCAGTGAAGTTTGTTTCAAAATTTCTAAGAGAATTACTTACACATCTACAATCTACAATCCACAATCCATAGATACATATAGAAATGGAAGAAGAAGAATAAGACTACCATTTACTCCTCTCAAAAAGAATTGCTGTCGCAAGTCAAAGTCAAAGTCTGCTATTTTATTTTACTAATGCAACTACACACTACACTCTACACTCTACACCGTATGAACAACCTCAATCTTTGTACATTGTACATTGTAAAATCCACACATTCTGTTGGATGGATTTACGCGCATATGACCAAAGTAATTTTTTATTGCTACAGCTCTCGCTCTCTCTGGTTCTTTTCATCCTTCTTTGTTTCTCAAATTCTCAATGCTCAATGCAGGGAGAAAAGAGAGACAGAGAGACAGCGTATCCCTGTATACTGTGTACATGAACACATATTGAGAATTGGGAAACATGGCAGTGAATGGAGAATGGAGAAAGGAAAAAATTTAAACAACTTGTTCTCTGTACTATTTGTTTCACATTGTAAACTGAACGCTGTGTATTGTGTATTGTGTATTGTGTATTTTGTAATGTATTACATTTTACATGTAATGTTGAGAGTACAACACATGAAAACAAATATCATGAATGCAAAAGGAATTCATGAGTAGTAAATAAATACGGAGAGGAAACGAATTTACAACGAATTTTTCCCATTTTCTCTTCTTTCTTTCTTGTTTTCCATCCATCCCCCTTGGTTTTCTCTTTTCTTTTCTCTGTGGTTTCCTGTAATGTTGAAAGAGAAAGAGCAGAAGACGGAGTGAGTTTGTGAATGAATGGATGAAAGAATGAATGTTTTTTGTACCGCAGTGGTATTAGCCAAAACCATAGTCATTGTAATATAGAGTGGTTTGGTTTCTGGTTTGGGTTGGTCGTAGACACGTCATTTTCCTCCTTGCTTTCCTTCTTTAAATAAATTCTCAATTCCCAACTTTCTCCAACCCAAACTAGAAACTAGAAACTAGACTAGACAGAACAGAGAAAATATTCAATGCACTCACAAGTCAGTAGTCAATAGTCACTCAACCACTTTTTGTCCCGTTTGTTTTGATGCAACTTTTACTCTGTTCTCTACTCTATGCTGTAATATTGTATGCTGTATGCCATTTGCTTTCAGTTTTGAGTTTTGAACTTTGAATACTCTGACAATGGAACATCGTCAAGTGCAGGAGCGGTTTTGAAACCGCATGTATCCTATCCGACTCAGTTTTTTGCGCTGATTACGAATATGTAGGTCGTTGCCGTGCATGGGC
>JAQGBH010000143.1:0-70476 GCA_034698265.1 Sminthurinus aureus
ACGAAAATAAAAAAATTCTTACGTGCATATAGATTATAGATTTCATTTCATTTGTGATATATAAGTACGAGAAAAATGTATCACCAATAGTTACATAAACACATGAAACAATTCAAATGCATATAATACCGAGCTAAATGGGTTAAAATCCATTTCCAATTCAAGATTCAACATTTACCCTCTCCATTATTATTATTTATTATACATGTATTTATGCAGGTAACCATCAGTCTGATTTCAGTCCGAGGACTTACAGTTTACAATTGAATTTTGTGTGGTAGACAATGATAGATTCTTTCATAATAGAATATTATATGTGTGCACTGGTTTTGGTTTTGGTTCGGTTTTTTTGTATGAAATGTAAAATCCTTTAACAGATCAGTTTAAAAACATGGATTTATTTTTTGATGTAAAGGAGACAAATAAGATAAAAACTCATTGGATTGCATTTCCATAACGCGCACTGATTCCTCCAAACAACGTGGAGGAAATGAAGCCTTACTTCCACAGGGATTACTATTTATACACAGATTCTCTCCTGACACAGTACACACAACACACGAGAATCAACGTATACAGAGAGAGAGAGAAAGACGCTTGAAGCTCTTCTCGCATCTCATACGCTGATAGCGGATACACACAACCCAACCGTAGCAGAGGAACGGCAGTGAAAGCACCGCAGTATCCGACCCTCATACAATTCGACAACTCCACCATCTAGCAGACTTTGAGGAAACAACTCTTGGTCTTTTCTAGATCTCGGTAAGCTACAGCTGCTGTAGTTACTACAACTAAGATCTTTGAGTTTTCTCTACCAGTTTATTAATTGTTGTATTCAATTTACACTATTGTGAATTGAAAATTCATAATTCATAATACCAGCTCATTTCGTAAATGCATAATTTTTACAAGTAGAAGAAATTGATGTGATTTACAATTTAACCAGCTTCTACATTCCATTTTCTATGATTTAATGTGAATGCTGTGTATAACCGGTGAAAGAATAACATGTCTTAGCTATGTATTCTGAATCTTGGGACTTGTGACTTGTGATTTGTGATATTCATGAATAAACAATTACTATTGTATTATTGCAATTATCTGTAGCTCTTTTTGTTGTTTTTCATCCCAAATCTCCACATGTGTCTCTTTTAAATGTAAAGTTAAATAGGACAAAATGAGATTTTTGAGGCAAACCATTTGTGATTCTAGAATCGAGGAAAGGCCTCATTTCTCATTCCACATTATGCAAAGAAGTCTAGAGTCTAGAGTCATGACAGGAGAGTGAAAGAGTTTTGAGTTTTACCAAATGGCGTGGCATTTTGAATTTTGTACATCACACAGTTAATAGTTATCATTTTATACAGATTGGTGAATGGAGTATGGTGAATATGAGTAAATGTGTCGACAGACGACAGTCAAGAGTCGACTTGTTATGCATTACCATGATTACAAATTCAAGTGAATAACAATGGTATTACATTACATTATATTATATTATCATAATAATATAAAAACATTATGGAATTTTTTAATGTCCGTCCATCCATCCAAGATCAAAACATATACATACAAGTAAAATCATTCGTCTATATGTATTATCCTACCAAATGAGAGACAGAGAGACAGAGATGAAAACAGTGAAAAGTACGCCTCCTAATTTGACCATAGTTATAAATGACACAGTGAAATATGTGTTATCACTCCACAGCAGGAAACTCAAATCAAAAAAGTTTTTCAAAAATTTATTCTTTCTATCTCTTTCTCCATTCTCTCTTTCCTGAAATTCTTAGCAGGTTTTTTCCACCTTCCACCCTCAAATAAAAAAAAGTAGAAATAACATCCAGAACCAGAAGAATGAGAAGTAGAAAAGGATGATGATAATGATGATGATCCTATATCAATGCACTCATCGTACTCACAAGTCAGTACTCATGTACAAATGCAGAATGTACATAAACTCATTCATATTATACTGACTTGAGTCTACAGACTACGGAGGAAAATAGATGATGATGAGTACAAGTGTTTTAAATGCACAGGTACTCACTACTCACTACTCACTAGATACTAGATACAGATGGGATAAATGTTATGAGGAATTATGAAAACTGAGACTGAACTGAGATTGAACTGGACCCACACACACACACACACTCACTCACATGCACACGCATGTATCGTATAAATATCAAAAGATACATTATATGAATTATAAATTGTATTTCCACACAAGTGCATACAGAGAGATGATTCTCTTGTGTCTTGTGTGCTTACAAATATGTATTGTGGATTGTGTATTGTGTACTGTGTATTGTAAAGCTTTGCTTTAAAAACCCAATTACCTAATCTTTTTCTTCAGCTGCCATCCTGCTGCTGCTTCATGCTAGCTGCTAGCATGAAGCATGTCCTCACTTCTCAGGTCCTCACCCACCTTTTAGTCCACATATTTATTAAATATTATCCAAGTTTCTCATTTTTCTCCTTATTCTTTTATCATTTATATGTATTATTTTGTGGGTACTTTAAACTTTTATACAATTCACAATCCACAATCCACAATTCAGGCAATGAACCAAATTGTTTTCATAAACGTATAAAACGTTGGGGAAGAAATATCAAAGTTGATACAAATACTTTCTAAACCTTGTTACATTTTTTATGGCAATCATTTTTGTTCATGCTTCCAAATTTCAAATTCAAATCTTATCTTATACAAAATATTGTCATGTAAAATGTGATCTGTGGTAGGTACTTGAACTTGAACACTACAAACTACAAACTACAAAACATGGTGAAAAATATGAATGACGGATGATGGATCATGGATAATGTATGATGGATGGATAGATACTAGATACTCGGCTAAAAAGTTTAAAACAAGAACCTGATAACTGATAATTATTAACCATATAAAACAAAAAACATAATATTTATAGTGAAAAATTATACAGAAAAGAAAAAAAGGACAGACTTGTTCAAGCAGCCTGTTCAATGTTCAATGTTCAACGCTCAACACACACGAAAGTATTTGATTATTATTATTATTACTTGTTATTATTTCACTGTCTTATATATTGTACATTGTGCACATTACACATTAAAAACACTCGTCTTTCGTCTTTAGTCTCATGAGCAATACACAGATATGGAAGATTGGATTGGATTGGAAACTTGTTTTCTCAAATTCTCAGCTCAAATCTACTATTATGTACCATGTACAGCGAGTCTGCTGCAGACTAACTCTGATGCTGTTTGTGATTGAAACGGAGAAAAATTCTAGTGTGTATTAATCATAGGCTTTCGATAAATTGCAACACCACGCCACACCACCACACCACACCACATATCACATCATATCATAGACATTCACAGGAAAAAATGGTAGAAAAAGACGAAAAAAATACAGACCAGAAACACTTCTACAAACGTTGTTCGTTGTGCATTGTTCATCGTCATTTCATTTTGTAGTTTGTGGCGCATATCATAATTCATAATGTGTAATGAGTGGATATTCTTGCTCTTGTTGTTGTTGGCAGTTGGCAATTGCCATGGTGCACTTAACATCTCTTGTACTTTTTAATCGCCATTTTGAACATGGTTATGCATCATGCATCTGAATAGGTATGTTTTGTATTGCATGATTCATTTCACACGTTCAATTTATGCACATATGGAAACTACTAGTAAATTTACTATACTAAACTGACTTTCGTTCACAACATTTTACTCAATATTCAATCTAGTATTTTATCCAGTGTAAAAATATCGGAAAAAATATCAAAATTTAGAAGAACTTGATACTTAAAATTTACCTAAGTATCAAAAGTCAGTATAATCCAATGGCCGTCGTTCTTTTTAAATATTTAAGCGTTGCATTCTTTTTATAATTTAGGAGAAGAAGAGTTTAAATAAATTCCAAAATTCCAAGCTACCCCATTTTCTGTCATCAGCTTGTATCTCGTATCGGTTAATTTAAATAGCTCAAAAAGCTTGTAAAATTTACCTGTGTATCCCCGCATTATACATTATACTTTGTATGTTGTACATGAGACAAGTAACAAGTACTTGTACGTATGCTAAGTACTCATACACGTAAAAATTATACATATTTTATTCATTATATCAGTACATTACACATATTGAGATCCTGATTGTATGTGATATTTGAGATGTGAGAGGATATAACGTCTATCTGGATGTAGTATGTAGTGCTATTTAATCGATTCTACCATGCTCAATTACCCAAATAGTTTATCCAAACTCTATTGTAAATAGATATACGCGATGTAATGGTCTGGTCTGGTATGTGCTGTGTATTTTTGAATTTGACGATGGACTGCTGCGACCATCATCATCATTATCATTCCTCTGATACGGACACTTGTACCTTGTACTATGAAGAGTGAACAGAAACAGTGTGTACATTGTACATGTATTTTGTATGTATACCTTTATGGAATAATCTGAGAGCTAAGAGGATATTTGCGTATCCCATGCCTCTACCTTTAAATTCTGATTCTAATTCTAATTGTAATTCAAATGTGTGTAAGGCATTCCTCCTGTAAATAAAGTGTAATAAGCTTGGGCCTTTCCTCCTTTCCTTCTTCGTCCTCTTTCATCATCCATTCTCAATTCTCCAATGAGGATTAAAGTGAGGAGTTGACGTAATTGAGTCAAAGCTATCTACTATCTACTCTCTATGTGATGGGATGTGATGATGCGTTATTAGAGCGCTCAGCATCAAAAAATTAAGTACATTATTATTATCACCATCATTATATTAGAAGGATGATGATCTTGTACAGTGAAGATGTGAGATGTGAGCGCGGAGCGTAACGTATCGGACATCGGACAACGAACAACGAACAACAAAATGTACATAAGTAAAAGAGAGAGAGCGAGCTTTCTTTCTCTATTTCTATTTCTATCCTCGAAAGGAAGAAAAGAAGATCAGTCTATGTCTATTTTTTGATATGTTACGATATCCATATGGTATTTGATATGGTATCAGTGTCAAACCAAACCAAAACAGCCCGTGTATGTACACATATATTATGTAGCATAGGTTCTTCTTATTATTTTGATATTATCCTTTTGTAGTATTTAAACTAGAATCTCTCATCTCTCGTCTGCAATTCTTCTTCCTCACATTTTACATACCCGTTTTTTTCCGAGTTTATCTTTGAATTATGTGTATATTTAGATTTGGATTTAGAATTTAGGAAGATAGATGAAATGTAGACTGGAATAACTTCACGTAGTCGAATTACCTTTTTTTATACTCCTGTATGTAATATGTAGTACTTTTCTTAAGCCATTTTACTATTTATACGTGTACCACAATACATGATACATGGTACAAAATATCATGTACAATGTACAATTTACAAACAATATGCTACTTACACCGTGAATTTATGCATGGATTTACTACATAATATGTACTATTTTTTCTGCTTTCTGGTCTAACGTACGTGTGCCATTGTCCTGTAGGAATTCTTTCCAAAATCCAACAGCAAGATTCGAGATTCGAGACTCAAGATTCAGAAAACTTCATCTCTACCTCTAAATACAGATAATCTCTAATCATCACCACAACTTCATTACACTGCACAACGCACATACTGTATATTATGTATCATGAATCAACAATTCAAAAGTCACAATTTTACAAAAATTACAAAAATACAGAGAAAAGTCTTAAAAACTATAGTCTATATACTTGCTCACACTCACAGCATCTTACTGAGATCAAAACTGAACTCATAAATTGTAAATTAGGCACTGAACTGTACAGAATACAGAGACTGTCAAAAATTGAAATAAAAAAAAAGGAATTTACAAAATCTTTTGAACACTTTTTTACATTTCCCATTTTCTATTGTACACACTAGACACACAACACACACGTATTATAGGAATTAGGAATGCACTTCTTTTTAATTTTCCCCTTTACACTTTACTTTTTACACCGTGATTTGATATTTGATGCATGATCCATGTAGTGACCGTAAAGAGTAAAGACTTGTCAAGTGTTTATATAAAAACCTCAGCACTCAGCACTCAATACTCAGCACCTACTACATTCTACCTACTACCTACTACCACTTTTACTACTATTTATTTCTATATGGAACTGCTTTATTAGTTTGCAGGTGGAAAAAAGGTGTTGACGAACAAAAGGAAAGATGGAATTGAAAATGGTTAAAAAGAGAGAGAGAAAGACAGCTCGAGAAATATCATTTCGGTTGAATCAGAAAGACATCACGTCGAGGTGAGCAATGGTACGGGACCGATTTTTCGGGAATGTATTTATAATGTAGACCCCCTACTTTTACTCAACAGATTGAACAAGATTGTGCTTCGTGTGTGTGTGGAGGAAAAAGAAGAAGAAGATGATGATGGAGAAAGAAAGAATTAAACAGTAAGATGGACAATTATACAAAAGTATTATACAAAATACAATATGCATAATACATCACCGTAGACTGTAGACAGACACACAAAGACGACAAGACACAAGACAGAAACCTTCAGTAAACTCATTTGACTAATGAGCCAGCAAGAAACACACATCCCTACAGAATATCGAGTAAGAGTCACTGTTCCTTAAAATGAAGCGCGAGCGAGAAATACACAAAGATACAGAATACAGAGTACAGAGGAAAAGGAAGGAAGGAAAAAAGCGGATACTTGGCTTTCATGTGTCAGCAATCATATTTATGTAATATGTACACATGATGAATAAGTATCACTCTCTTTCCAATCTCCTCTCCCTCTCTTCATTACTATCATTAAAACATTTATCTACAACGTGCATGATAAATACGAGTGAGTTTTGTCTACAGCTAAACCATCGCATCAAACTTAAGACTTGAAACTTGAGATTTGAGACTTCACACATCACACAATCACAATCTCAACTTTCAATCCCTTGCATAAAAACAATTGGATTGAAGATTCTAAATTCTACATGCTATAAATTACACCATGTGCTGATTGTGTTATTAATTTTTACTGAGGAAGCACTCCAAGTACAAGAGTAGGAACAAAACGATCAGCTTCCATTCCCTCTCTTGCTCAAGTTTGAACTTCAACTGTTGACCGTATTTTTTCTTTAGAGTCCGTTTTGAGTTTTGAGCTTTGAAAGATAACGATAAATCTACTTGTGAGAACTGATTAGCCTTACGTTTGAAATTCTACGTGCTAGACGAGTAAAATGGAAGGAGATTTAGTATTATGAATCTCCGTTCAGTTCATTCCATCTCAACTCAACTCAACTCAGCTCATTCGGGACTTTGTTCCATTTCCAAAAAGACAATGTGTATTCAATTTTCAATATTCAGTGTTCTCTTGCTCGTCTCTGGTCTGTTGTAAAATTTATAGTACAGTATTGTATTTATTTATGCGTTTGTCTTCCTCTTCGTTTTCTTTTCTTTTCTTCTTTCTACCTGTCTCATTGGTCTTAAATGGTTCTAAACATTTTCAATTTGCTGGTACATTACATACATCATCCTACTACTTCTACTACTGAGCTGCTGCTGGTTGTTGATGCTTCTACTAGTGACTGCGACTAGTGAGACACTGAATAAAACGACATGACTCGGAAAATGTAATGGAAGTAGAAAGGAGTGAATAGTGAATATTGAATACAGTTTCAGTTTGTTTGTCGCTGTGTGTGTTTATCTGTTTTGTGTTTCACTAATAGGGATTTTGCATTCACTATTTATTATTCACTGTTCAGTGTTCACAATTCACCCATCGTTTAAATCATCATCAGTCCAGCCGTCAACGGATTTAATTTTAAATCTTCTCCACATGGGGCAAGTTTCTTTGTTGCACCAATCGCCAATTTTCACTGCCATTCAACTTGAAAATTCGGTTGAACAGAGTACAAAGTATGAAGTTAAAGGTACATATGCTGTAAGCTGTAATATACTAGCTGTTTCTAGATGGAACAAAACAATAACTTTTCTATATAAATTCAAACTACTACGTTCTAAATTTTACATTTTACATATCGCGGGATGACAGGAGAATCAAAAGGCTAAAAAAACTCATGATATAACTAAATTATGGACAAAATGTTCTGTACTTTCTACTGTGCGACACAAAAAGATTTTAAATGAATACATAAACGATGTATTATCTTGTAAAAAGATCACTTTGATCCTCTGAATAAATTTATGATGGTTTTTGTGTTTGCGTTTGTAGTTTGTAGTCTGTAACAATTCATGTTTAGTATTTACAATTTACAATTCCATTTTGAATTTTGATTTTTAAATTGAAATCTAAATGAGCTTCAGATACTTGTTTAAAGTTTCTTGATTCTTGAAGCATGATGACTTCATTTACATTGAAGAAGATTCCTTCTGTCACTAGTCACTGGTTACTGGTTTATCGATCAACTCTTGACCAATAAATCAAAAATTATTACCAAGAATCTAGAATCTAGACTCGAGATGTATCAAAATGTTACAAACGATATTACGTGTAGTTATAAAATGTAAAATATTACAAGATTTTAATAAATCTTGATTAGAATATACGGTATATGATTCATGTGTTTTTTGAAATTTTGAAGTTTGAAAGAGATGGACAATTTTCAAAGATCAAAAATGAAGATTTTTGATAGTCACATGTTACTTGTTTTTCTTCTCGCAAATTACTTGTGCTTTAATCAACGTCAGTCGTAATATCTGCTAAATCGTAATATAGATACTAGATACTAGTATTTTGAAGGATAAATTATCCATACATGAATTGAGAATTCTGAATTCACAAAAATCAATTTACTAGAATTGAGAATTGAGACGTATAAAACTTAAGAGAAAGGATAAAATGTGATCAATAACTTAATCCGCACGTTTCATGTTCTTGTATCGATAATTTACTTCTATTGATAAGACTTTTGACTTTTGAGCATATTACATTTTGTTTTACATATTTCCAGGAATCAAAGCTAACAGCTGACCAAGGAAAGAAAAAGACCGGCTGGACAATGCGATGACAAACGACTACAATCAGGCAACATGCACATGGATAAAAGGACCATTTAGGTAAAGTGTAAAATAAGTACACCAAATTTAATTTTGTTTATGGTGCAATCACATGATATAAAACATAAAAAGAACAAAGTATAAAAAATTACAAGAAAAGGAGAATGACTCTTTTGAGCCATTGAGCTTTTGAGCTCACCGCTTTTATATCACAGTCCAGTCTGAGCTCTGTACTTAATACACAATACTCAATACAATTGTACCTGTGTCCTTTTTCTACGTACTTTCAACTTTTAAGTATGTGCAATGTGCAATATGTAAGAATGATAACATAATAATATAGAATACAGAGGACACACTTGTTCAATGTTGGATGTTCAATTCAAAGTTTTTTATTTGACGGTGAACCTCACTTTTGACTTTACAATTATCTCATTGTCCTCGTCCCTTTGCTTTTTCTTTTTTTCACATAAACTATCTCTCTCTCTCTTTCTCTCTCTCTCTCTCTCTCTGTGTTCTCTCACTTCTCTCACTTCCTTGACCATTCACAAATCCGATCCAATCCAATCCAAATAACAAATAACAATAACATAATAGAGACCCAACATGTTAATTCCAAATGAATCAAGTATGAACTATGAACTAGAACCATTGTATCATATTGAAGAAGTTTTGTTTCCTAGTTGTAGCTGCATGTGCGACGTATCAATATCTCTGTCTGTATAATATAATAATGGACATTATTCATTTTTCTTGTCCTCTTTCGCCCAGAGAAATAATATAATTTGACATATGGCCTCTTAACTCTCAACTCTTTATGCATAAAAATGTCAGAGCATCGATCTCTATTCTCTATTTTCTAGTCTTCTTTACTCTTTTCTCTTTTGTGACAAGCACCAGCACAAGTAATGAGAATTTTTTAAAGGAAATTTCAATGTTCTATTCCGTCTTCTTCTTACTGTATTTTGTGTTTTGTGTTTTGCATTTTGAACTGCTTATCGCGTATGACATGAAACATGAAGAACATTCGGATAACAATTTTCATCTTAAATGTTGCTAATTGAACAAGTTGTTGCACTGCATTTTTTAACATTCCACCTTCCAGATTCCATTCATGACAACAGCACGCAAAACTCAAATGGTGCAACATAATGCAAATAAACACATTGTAAATCTCTGGTCTCTGGCTGAAGACAGAAGACAAAAAGCAGAAGACGGAAAACAATACAGTATCTTCTGTCAGTGTAAAACGGATAATTTCATTAACATTTAAAGACACAACAAACGTTTAAACATTTTAAATATGTTACGTTTCTTCAATGTCCAATGTCCATTCATACAGTTTTACAGCGTTCAACAATCTTTCTACGTTGAACGTTGAATAGATTTATATTAAATTGGGAATGAATCTCGAAACTTTGTATGTAAACTTTATAACACAATGTGATACTACAATCTAAAATCTAAAATGTACAATCTACATAATCTTAATAGTTAAATATCTAAATAGATAAATATAAAGTTGACATTTTTACACAAAAATATCTTGAATACACAAAAATCTTTCATCACCCCACACAAAGCACCATTGAAAGTTGAAAGACAGACAAGGGTAGATACCTACAAGGGAAAGGAAGAGATTGAAAAAATTGAGACGTCTAGTCTAGGCTGGTCTTTGGTTTTGGCTTTGGCTTTGGGATGAATGTAATAGACGCTAAGTGCTTGTCAAAGTCAGGACTTAAACTGGAGAGTTCAACCCTTAAGACGTTTTTCCTTGTCATTTTCAGCCCATCAACTACAATATACAATGTAGAACACCAAGTGGAGAAGCAGGTAAAGACTACATACACATAATATATGTATCAATTTAACAAAATAGTAGTCTAAAAACCTTAATCTTTTTTTATCTCATCAGATAAGACACAAGATATAAAACATAGAAGACTTCGTTCTACATACTACAGACAATACATGTACAATGTACAGTGGACATTGCATGTTTGTCAATTGTTTGGCCGTCGCGTTCCGGACGCTAGACACTGGAGAATAAATTATACTGGGACATCAACTCATTTTTTTTCAACTTTGTAAAATTTCTGTACATTATATTTGCGTTGGCAAAATCTAGAATCTAGAAGCAATAGAATTCACGGATGTGCCGTTAATTCAATTATCCCTAGCTTACAATTAGAAATTCAGAATGCATACACTTTAATATACATAGATTATAGATTTTATAGATTTTGCATTGAGTGCTACATTCCAATTCAAATCGTATTTGAATAAAAATTAAGCTACTATGCGATTTTCCCATTATACTAAAAGTTCATGGTTTTTGGATTGTGCATGATTTGCAAATTTTCTGTTTCCTTCGAAATCTGAATACCGTATGTAAAATAGGAATACGTTAACTTTGCCCTGTATATCGTGCACTCACGTGCACAAACTTAAGGAAATTTTAGTACTACCGATTATGCTGATAGTACTACACTTTTTGTTAGATATGCAAAAATGAACTACTTAAATATCCTTATGACTGTCTAAAAATAAATTACAGCTTATAGTAGATTAAATTCAAAATTCAAAAATCTCACCATCATTTTAAATGAATTGGGGTGCTCCTGATGCAGGAAATTTGGAGGAATGTGATGGAATTTCACGTCACCTCGCTCACTTTCCCAGTTGAGAACCATTCAGAACCGTAAATTGTCACGACTTGAACAAAGAAACACAGGAAAAGTTTGGACTGTTTTGTTATTTTGTATTGTTTGTTTTTGTTTTTATACGATCCAAGTTTTTTTCTAATTCTTGAAATGACACAAGCCAATAATCAATAATTCAGTAATTATGGATCAACGTAAACTGTTCCTGTTCCAATATTTAATACAGACGTTTTGTTACGGGTAACTGGTAAATGTCAAGTGCTGAACTGAGTTGGATTGTAAATTGTAAAGACACATTAAAATCATATGATGACAGTAATATCTGTAATGAGTAGTTTTTTTTATGGATAATGGATAAAAACTTTTGTAACTGAATGATGTGTGTATTGTGTCTTGAGTCTAGAGTCTAGAGTCTAGTGTAGATTTTATATAGATATAAAATGTTATGTTTGTTCACTAAAATTGTGTAGGTACAGCGTACAAGTACACAAGGAAAACAAATAAATGATTATGCTCGTCGTCGCCGGAGGATCACATGGTCGTCCAACTTTGTGTTTCTTTTTCTTTTTCTTCTTCTTCTGTTTCTTCTTGTTTATTTTCCTATTGTTGATTTGACAGAGAAACTTCCTGGTCCAGTGAGTAGTGAGTCAGTATTGAGTATCAAAAGTTTCTTTTTTCCTATGTTTTTATGTTCTCAACTATGTATTTATAGATACACCAAACCAAACCAAACCAAGCCAAAGCAATGATAATTCTCTTCTCTTCTTTTTTCCTTCCTTTCTTTCTTTCAATCTCTTCCGCAGAGGAAGAAGAAGAAAACAACAGCAACAAAAACAAAAACAACAACAAGAAAAAGACGGGAGGACAACCGAGAATCAGTAGTCCTTCTTGGTTGTTCGTATATCTTGAATCTTGAAGACAGTAGTAACTAGTGGGATAAAAAGTGTGTGATGTGGTGTGTTTGTACGTGTACGTGTTTGTAGTGTGTAGATTGTAGATAGATGAAGCCGGGAGAACCAAAAAAGTCAGTCTGCTTTGGGCAAATCCCTCGTAACTTTTGTTACCCCAGCAAAATGTTACCTTTCTTTAAGCTCAAGTTTTCTTTTAATAATAAGGTACCCTTCTGGCTAATTTTCCACAGCCAAGAATCCCCTACACTCTCTGCCCTGTTCAATGTACAATGTACAATTCTATCCACTACAATAGTATACAATACAATATACAATACAATGTAATAGGATCCAATGTGTACATATACTTTATACCTTGTCTGGCTTGGTTTGGCTCGGCCTGCCGTCCGTCCCAACTAGTTTTCTATTATCCCCCAACACAACCACACTCTCCTTCTTCGTCTTCATCACCTTCTCTCTCTCTCGCCCTGTCTAAGTCCAAGTCTCTGTTTCTGTTTCTGTCGCTGGTTATGTGTCTCTCATTTCAGTATCTCACTGCACGGAGAGACGTTGATAGTACATGGATCTTTTACTATTTACTATTCACCACATTATGCCAGTTTTACTCCTTCTCATTCTCATTTTTTCCACCCTCTGTCTGTCAATCTTAAGTTTACACTGCACACATATTGCACATTTTCTTCATTTTGTACTTGTGACTTGTGATATCAAAAGTATTAATATTTAATATGAATATCTATACTCTATACTACGGCAGTCACATCATAGTGTGAGTAATTTTATTCATTTTCTTTCATTCTCTCTGAATTCTCTCTGAAACACATAACAAAACATTAATGACAAGTGTGTGCATATTCTTTACTATAATAATATTATAATATTATTAGTATTTGATATTCCATATTCCACGAATATTCCAGCATGATGCCGGCACTTGTTTAATTATGAAAACTTGGTAACTCTAATGACACCATTTACAATAATGTTTATATCCAGTCTTTTCTCTTTCCTCGTTCTCCTTCTCCTTCTTCTCCTTTTACCGTGTACCATGTACATTAAACCTAATCGCAGTCGTAATTATAATTGTAATTGTAAGAGCAACTCACGCTTGTCGTTTCAGGCCATTCCGCTAAATTCCATACCTGTACACTGTACACTGTACGCCGTATAATGTATAATGTACAATGTACATTTCATTGTAGTTATTTTGCATACTCTCTACTCCCTACGTTTTAAACATACGCAATAGAAATGTGATAGAATTTTTAGTTTTTCCACATTCTAACATTTTACATTCTAGATTTTGAATTTTGAATTTAGAATGCGTCAATGATTAGACTACATTAGTATACTTGTCAACTATAAAATATTTTGTACAAAATTCTTAAAGGGAATGAAATGTGTTGTAGTTTGAAGAGAAACTGAGGATTGAAGAAATAATTTTGGGGACTTTTAAAAGTTAAAGCTCAGTCGCAGTCTCAGTCTCAGTATCAGAAGTAGGGAGTCTGGAGTTTAGAGCAAGAGACTATAATAAGATTAACGTTTAAAGTTTAAACGAAACTTGTCGTTCCGTTCTTGGTTGTTAGTTGTTGGTTGTTACTATTGGTGTTAATTATATTTTTTTAAAGTGAATGAAATGAGCGTGTAATGTGTAATAAGTAATGTGTAATCAAAATGAGGATAAAGAGATAATGACAGAGAATGGAAAGCTATTTACTATTTAAGAACTCGGAACATGTGCCGTCTTATAATTGAAAGCGCTCAAAGTCCGTTTCGACATTTTTTTTCTATGCAAGAGACAAGACACAAGGCACAAGGCACAAAACTCAAGACACACAATACAAAATACACAGTCCAAAATACAAAGATAAAGTGTAATGTGTATATTTATTGCCTATTCTGCTTGTGTGCTCTTGTTGCTATTGTGATAACTCCTCGTTAATTGGTTCTCAACTCTCAAATCACAAACTCACAGGCAAACCAGAAACCAGCCACTGTTTGATTTTTCAATACCATTTTGCACACCTGGAACAATGCAGAACAAAAACCAAAGCAAGCCAAGTCAAAGGAGATGAAGCCAAAGCCAAATATGGCATCTTCTATAAAAGAAATGTAGAGCTCTCGTCTTCCTCACCACTACCACCACTACCATCATCATCATCATCAGCACCATCACCAAAGCGCGGTTGAAAAAACTATTTCCTAGAGCTTGAATCTCCTCTTTAATTATGACATTAATAGGAATGTGCTCTTGATGATAGTCTCAGCCTCAGTCTCATCTTTATTTTCATGTTCATCTCCAATCTGCATGCATGTGTTTCTTCCTTGGAGCAGTATAGACACGTTTGATAGTAAATAAATAAATAAATACGCACACTACTTACATTATTAGACTTGAGACTGACGCCCGTGTATAAAGTATAAACCAAAAGTGTACAGTGTACATTGTATACTATACATGAAAGAAAATCATCAAGTTTATTTTTATCCCTTGGTAATTGACAAGCGTTTCAATTTTCAATCAGGAATTTAATATTTGATACAACTATGATTTACAAAGGAGAAAAAGGTAGCTGTAAGAAATTTAGATATTGGATATTTCTAAATCCAAGAAATCAAAGCTATTTTTAAAATTGACAAAAAATGATTATTCATCTAATTTCACAAACCAACATCAAATATTAAATGTATAAAATTCTGTGACTTGGAATTTATGTGTACACAGAACAAAGATGAACATGAGATGAAACAAGGTTCTAAGTAAAAAGTGTCTAAAAATGAAAGCGTGTATGTAAAAGAGTGTAGGAAGGTTTTTCGTGGAATAAAATCTAAAGATTTTGAAATGCTTCTTGACAACATTAATGAAGAAAATTGTTTAAATGAATTTAATTTCCTTCCTTCCGGGGACAGATTTATGACTGTATCTTCTATTATCGTCTCCTAACTTCTGACTTCAGTTTCAATCCTCCTTTCTTTCAGGAATTCAAAAACATGCCTATAGTATACAGTAGACAATGTACAATGAATGAGGAAGAAAAGGCCCATGTGATCAGGTACAATCTAGAGTGTAGACCGTAGAGCATACAGGTGCAGATTGAATTTTTACACCAGAATCCAGAATGTAGTAGTTTAATAGAGGTATAAAATTGTCTACATGTATTAAACATTCATAATACATAATACATAATACATACAAAGTACAAAGCGTAATCATCCTGAGCTGAAAAAGAATTTCAAGGAGCTTCAGTCAGTGTTCACTTGAATTATTTTCATGTTGATTTTAATTTCCATGTTTTCCAGAAACTCTTGCACCCTTTTTAATCTGGAATTTGGAATTCGGATTCTGGAATGCATTACAAAATCATGCACTCCAACTCGAATTGCATGGTACATAATAGGAAAGAGGCCATTGAAGGAGAGCAAAACCAGCAGATAATTCCTTGTTTTTATCCTATTAATTTTTGTTATCTTTAAAGGTACACGTATCATGTACACTGTGCACTGTACACTGTACATTATACACTGCTACAATTTATGAAGGCAGAGCATCAATCACTCAAAAGATCAAAACTCAAAGAACTTAAGAAAAAAGATAAACACTTGTATCTTATATGGACCATCCATCCATCTCTTGAATATGTATTGAGTATTGAACATTCAGTATTTTATCAAGTTTATCATTTTTACTCGATATTGTGAAATTATAACATCTTTTGAATCATATTTATGTATACACTCTATAGGTGTACCTAAAATCATAATTCATAATGCTTTTATGTACAATGTGCATGAAACAATTCATAATAAATATTATAGGAATACAGATGGTGAATTGTGAATTGAAATGAGATAAACTTACATGATAAGACAAAGTCAGTTTAGATTCTAGATTCTAGATTCTGGATTTTAGATACAAAGGAAAATACAAGAGAAGGATTCTACAGAGATTCAAAAGTACATGCACAATACATGTGTAATGTACAATGTAGAAGAATACCTAGATATTATACCTATAATAATAACAATAATAATAATAATCTCTGCTCTCTGTTCCCAAAACATGGATTCACTTTCCGTGTGATTGTAAAGTATTTATTATAAATGCAGGAGCAACTCGGAACCGAGTAACATTTTGGAACAAGGAACATTTTGGGGAAAATCATGGTATTTAACATCCGTGTTATTGTTATTTTAATTATTATTCGCTGCTGTTCTTATCAATTTTAATGACTAAATATACCTGTGTGCAGTGTGCTTTGAACTGCTTTTGTGTTTGTAGTGTGTACACATAAAGTTAGACACGAAATTCCCCAAATTTCCTGATGACTCCCTCTCTTTTTCTCTCTCTTTAACACGGTAAATGTGTAGTGTGTATAGCTTGTAGGCAAAAGAGGACATAGAGTATAGTGTTGAGATTTGAGTCCGCACCAACTGCACAGTTCATTGTGTATTGGAAACATACGTTATTTTATTTGATCAAAAATATTCAGGATTCAGTACCAAATATCGAATATCAAGTATCGAGGATCGAGTATCGAGTGGAGAGATTTGACTGATAGATAAAATTATAAGTGTGTGCAGTGTGTAGGTAACTTTAGCCGTAGATATCTGTGGCAGTGACTACCTGCACCAAATCCAAATCCAAATCCTCCCGATCATGCTCATGATTATGATTATGATCATGATCCTCATGATTGCATGACATGAGCCATGCGAACCTAATAATATAAATAATATCTATAATATAATATAATATTACCAGTTAAAGTTTGCTCACATGCAACAAAAGTAAAAACCGTGTGCGGATGATCAACATGAACATCAACAATAACAACATCGTCATGAATTCAGTGTACAGTGTACATGGATAAAAGAAAAGAAGCTGTACCTTGTACCTGCCTCTGTAATCTGTATCTCGGTTCTTTATTCAGTGTGTAAATCTAATGAAAGTATGTGCACCGTGCATCTGTGCTGTGATCTGTGATCTGAGATCTAGGTGTATTATGTATTATGTATTATCCGAAAAGAAATGGAAGCATAATGAGGTAAAAGCGGGGTTGACTGTGGAAAAAAAGGTCTAAAAAGTACATTTTATCTCAATGTTTATTATGTTTTGTGCATCTCTTTTCCCTTCTCCGTGTACACGAACACGGCACTCTTGTATTTTGTATCTTGAATCTGGTAGAAAAGAGCAGTTAATGTTTTATAGTACAGTATAGTATAATATTATGATGGAGTTGAAAACATGATTTTTTGAAACTACTATTGCTCTCACGATTATCAAGAATTTCATGTTCATGTTGATGATGACTAAAGGGCTAATTTTAGGCGCTGTATCATAACATAGAAACCATAGTACAGAGTACACAAGTTTGGATGTTGGTAGTTGATAGTTGATAGTACAGAGCATTAGAATGTAGAATGTAGAATGTAGTAGTGGAAGGAGATGATTATCAATGGGCTATCGAAGAGGCGTATTCAGTATATACACAACATTCATCCACATGGAAAGCCGGCACAACATAACACAAGACAAGACACGGATAAAGAAAGGGTTTCAAATTGTGAGTAAACGAGAATGAGTGAGAGAGAGAAGGAGAGAAGGAGAGATAAAATGAGATGTACGTGAATAGTTTGCCTCAGCTTTATTATGAACATTGAACATGTATCCATTACATGCCATTGCATTCTAGATTCTAGATTCAAATGTCCAAGTTGTTAGTCCGGTAGAGATACTGGATGTTGATACTAATGCAAATGTGTGTGCGTTGTCTTGTGTTCTGTTGTGTTGATGATGCTGATGGGCGCATACCTCACTCACTCACTCTTTCATTCTCTCCTCTCTCTCTCGCTCTTTCATTCAACTGAGGATGAGGATGAGTGAGTGCATTCATGCATACCATAATATCGTAGTTATCTTCCATACACACACATTTTGATTTTGATGTTTTTAGACGTGAATTTCTATATTTTATATTCACTGTATCGAGCATCGAGCATCGAGCATCGAGCATCGAGATGAAAGAGGCAGGCCAAGAACAAGAACGAGAATGAGAAGCAGAACCAGAGCCAGAGCCAGATGTGCCTAGAAAATACATATAAACTAAAACAAAATAGATGGAAGATGGAACGGCTGGATGATGACTACAATGATGATGATGATGCTGATGGAGAGCAGTTAGTTGAGAACACAAGAAGGAGTAGTGGTTCTAGTAGTAGTAGTAATAGTAGTAGTATAATAAATGATGAAGGCAGGGAAGTGGAGAGTAGTGAGTAGAGAGGCTGAAGAGATGGTAAGAAGGAGAAGGAGAGGATGCTTTTGATATGATATGCAAATGAGGCTGTGCGAAAATTGTCTGTCGGGACTGAGTTGGTAGGGTTTTATACGGAATTCATCCCCGCCTTCCTTCTCTACGTTGCCCCCGGCCAATAAGGAAACTTGGATAGGAAGGTTCCTCCTCTACCATCCGAATCAAATTGGGATGCGGAATGCCCCTTCTCTTCCACTACTGCTCCTAGCTTCACTAGACTGCTCCTCAAAATCAACTTTTGTATAATTCTCATAAAACCTTCTACTGATTTTCAGCTTCTACTTCTTTTTCTCAATCATTTGAAAACGCTCACATTTTTTACTTGAGTATTCAAACCCAAAGTACTGCATTGGAACTTTTAAACATTAATATTTTTCATTTTACTTGCTGAACCATTTTGTAACGATTTTGTCACGATTCAGTACTGTTTGGAAAAATGATGGCACTTTGTTTGCTGCAAATGTAGAATAAAATCATGATATTTTTTGTACGCACAATAAAGCATAAAATTCGATAATAGTCGATTGCCGAATTTCGAGTACTGAGTACGATTTGAACTTGAACATTTCGAGTTTTGTAGTATTTTGGAGGCAGTCTATGCCAAGCAAAGCACCAAGCATCGGAGCTTTGCCCTCCCAGGCCGCTCTCTCTCTACATTTACAGACAGCCCTCCAGCATATATCATCTTATGAAATATCGCAACTTTGTTTCACCAATGCTAACTCTCACATTTTCTGGCTCATTCTCTGTACTTTTTCCTCTATATTTCTCTGGTCTCTGTTCTGTTTTGTGCAGCATCCCATATCCCATATCCCATATCACTGCGGATTAAACCATATAGTATAGTCAGTGAACACAAGCACAATGCCGACACATCGATTTTCACTCCAGCTTCAGATTCAACTTCAACTCCACTCTCTTGTACACAGTTTCTTTCGTATCTATCTCCTCTCTACTGTCTACTGTCTACACATGGAGAATTGAGAATGGGGAATGGAGAAAAAATCCTTCTCCATCCATTCAGCAGCCACCATCATCTTTTTCTTTATCGATGAGTTATCAAATAAGTCAGTATTATATGTACAGTGTAATATAAAATATGGGTGCACATATTTTTTTCACCACATATCTAACATCCAACAACCAACATCCAACATTCTAAAAATTGTACTAGATACTAGACAGATCCACGACTGGATTTTCTATCCTTTTTCCATCTCTATAGTCTATAGTACTTTTTACTGATAGTCCAATATGAGTTTCATAGCTTTTCCCTCCACATAATATATTGTACCATACAAAGTATTTTTATAGGCTTTTAGGGAATCGGAATCTGAATCGTGGTAACGTAAGCAGCTTTTTCTCAAAAAATGTAGATGTCTAATACGGATGGGATTGGTACTGGACTGGAACTGGAAATGGGCAGATATTTTCCATATAAATCTATCATGATGAGTATAAAGTTGTAGATTATAGAATATTTATTTACAGCAGAGCACACACAGCATCTCTTACTTCTTCTTTGTCTTCCAAATATTTTTTGAAAGTCTAACGGCTATTGAAAAACGATATATGAGCAATGAGCAAGTACTAACTCTGAATCTACAATCTACAACCTAACAACCTATACATATACACACTGCTGCTCATTTTGTACAGCATCAGCATTCTTTGTTTTCATTGCTGTGTTGTCATTTTCATTTTGTATTTATTACCTCATAAAACATTCTGTATAATATATTCGATGGGAGAAAATGTTTAGAAAGAAAATGATTATTTATACGTTAGAGATTAAGACAGACAAAGAGAGAGAAAGAGAGACAGAGCATCCTTTTTTTATTCTTGTTGTGAGCATAATGAGTAATAAAAGTGTACAACGTAGAGTGAACAGATTGAACTGCCAATTTCTCGGTAAATAGTCATAATAATGAATATTATGGTTATTATTATTGCATATTAGTTGGGAATTGGGAGAAACGTACTTGTTTATGTAAATTGTAAATTGCACAAGCTGCATTTTGAATACACATAATACAAGACAGGATACAGAATACAGAACATGAACATTTAGTTTAGATATTAGATATTTTATATGTACCATTTCCCATTTCACAGTTCACGTTCACAGTTTAAAGTCCCTCCAGGTGAAATATGCAGGAATGATCTGTCATGTTTATTCAACCATGCCATTTGAACATTTGAACAACATACTCCACATTTTACAACTTGGCTCTACATTCTACATTATGTAAAATACAATGTGTGCTACTCCTATTGAGAATATCTGTATAGACATGTGCAAAATATATTTATGACTTAATTTTCTTCTTCACTCTCTAAAGTCTCTCAAGTCGGTCTCGAGTCTCTGGTGTCACAGCTTGATTTTAAACGAATCGCATTAAACGTTATACTCATATGAATTCTTGTCATGACTGTATTAATTTACAATTTACAATTCACAATATGTTCAAAGTACAACTAGTTGCAAGTTCCCAGTCCTTTCACCGTTAGTGTTGAGTGTTGATGTCACATCAACATGAAAACATGCTGATAATACATAATACATAAAGATTTGATACGAGATTGTTTTTTATGTTTGCTATGCTTGTCTCTTGTCTCTTGTCTCTGGTGTTGAAGAAAACAATTCCTTCAAATTAGTGAAAAATAATGATTTACAAGGGAGAAAAAAGTAGGGAGCTTAAAATTAAACTACCAAAATAAATTTGCCAAGTAGTACTTTTCCCCCCCATAATAACTGTAATTTATACCATTTTCCTCTTTTAAAAAGCACAGGAAATTACAGCTCATTTATTTTTAATTTGCACCTCTTTCCTTCTCAATCACCGTAATGTGTGTACACAGAAATTGTGTATGCTGTGTTGTACAGAGTACAGTTTATAATAAAAGTGTTTCATCCCGACTGTTGATTTAGTGAGAAAAAACTTTCAAATAAACATGAACTATGATCCTCATCTTGATAATGATGATGATGATGATGCTGAGATGAAAACTTAAAGGGCTTTTTTGTCTCTCTTAACAAGATGAAAGTACTCAATACAGAAAAAGCAATGCAATGAATCTTTTGTATTTGTGTGAGTTGTGAGTACTGACGACTGACGTGGAGCATGTACTAAATACCAGTTAAAATGACGTTTTCTTTCAACAAACCTCATAAAACATGAAGAGACGGAGCAAGGCAAGGAGGGATGAGAAATGGGATATTTATGAGGTCCTGTTACTTTCTGTTCTCGGTTCTGTGTTCTATGTTCTATGTTGTATGTGTATCTACAATGAAAAATATACAATGACGACTAAAACCATGATGTGGACTTTAATTTAATGTATGTAGTGTTCTGTAGTCTGTAGTCTGTAGATTGTAGATTGTAAATGTAAATGTCTTAGTTATCACATTGGCTAATTCAAAAAAATTGTATGATGAGCTGTAATTTTTTATAAGAGTTTCACAGAATATGAGGATTTTCCCATTTCCCATTTCCCAGGTTCAGTATTCCTCAACATTACACATAACATCTAGTACATAGAAGATTCGTGGAAGACAAACATCATTAAGTGATTAAAAACCATCTAAACACTGCCTAAAAACTGCTCTGGTTGGTTAACTCTCAAGTCTAAAGTCTCAAGTCAAGTCTCGAGTCTCGAGTCTCAATTTGATACATGTAGATCTACTTACTACACACATAATTTTTTATTCCACTTCCACCTTCCTCCTTCCATCTTCCTCATTCTACTCTTTTTACAGCAAACAAGTGTATGAACAACGAACATAATTAAAATGAGACAAGAGATGGGTGTGTATTGTGTATTGTGTTGTTATTATAACTGTGAAGCACATAAAAGTAACAAGTAATAGAAAATTGAGTAAAATGTAGAAACATCCATAAAAAATCAAAATCAATACCGTTCATCAAGAAAAATGTCGTGTACAGTTTACAGTGTACAACACAACTTTTCCCATCATACATATTGTGGAAAATTTTGAAAGAATAGATTTTATAGTTTCCTCCAAAAAATCTATGTGACATATTATATATTATGCATGCTATGGGTTAGTTGTTACTACTTGATATTCCTGTTTGACATTTCCTAAAAATACAAAATACGTACACGTGAAAACTTGTAAGGATTGGAATGAGTGAAAAAATGAAATATTTCCAGTGAATTTGTAGTTTTTACAGCACACATATGCATAGATATTTTCTGTGAATAATCCTCACTGCTTAACTCTCAATGCTCAATGCTCACTTGTACACTGTACAAGATAATAATAATAATATGACATAAGACATAACGTAATATATATAATACGAAGAAAACAAAGTTTCATCGACCATGTACAATTGTAGTTTGTACTTTATACTTTGTAGTTTTTAGTTTGTAGTGTGTCTGTGGCTGCTGAATGTGGTTGTCCGCATTATAATTATACACCACGAGGAAAAAAATTACCTTAGAGCATCATTAGTTTATGTTGGCACAACATAAAACACAAGACACAAGACAGAGAACAGAAGAGAGCATCACAAAGAGTGAGAAAGAGAAAGATGTAGAGAATAAATTCAAGATTCAAGAGCCAGGACACTGTAAACTGTACTGTTGAAGCTATTCACTATTCAGTCATCAGTATAAAGTTAACACAGATAGAGAAAAAGACAGAAAGGAGTTTACCGTATACGTAAAAGAGCAGAGAAATAGAGAAAGATTCATCCTCAATCTAGAATCTACATTCGACATTCGACATTCTGTCGTCCGCACACATAATATGATCATCATGTAGAATGTAGACAGTAAACAGTAGACACTAGGCACACAGAAAATTTCTTTCCAAGTTTCCAAGATTTTAAGAGTAGTTTTTGCGTTGCGCACCTCACCTATCATTAGGCAAACGTTGAACGTGCGGCCCCAAAACGTGATGTTTTACCTCCTTATGATTTATAATATGACTAGTTGATGCCTTTACAATACACACATACATTCAGATTCAGATTCAAATTCAGATTCTTCTACTACTTTCTTTCTCCTCTTCTTCTTCCACAAGGAAAGATTTTTTATGCATTTTTTATCGGTGCTTTTAGATGTTGGATGCTGTAGTTTGTAGTTTGTAGTTTGTACAATGTACAATGTAAATTGTGCATAGATCAACTGTGTAGTAAATATCTATGTGTACAATGTACAATGTGCACTGTACACTTGTTAGGATGAAACACATAAAGAAAAAAGAGACTCGGGACTGATGTGGGACGTGGTGCAGCACGCGCACATACGCGTCGTAATCATCACGATTCATGAATGACCCTTCACCTATCCAGTCTAGTAAGTCTCTTGACTCCTGGCTCTGGTTCTGGCTCTAGTTCTGACTCTCTCTTGGCCAGAGCCAGCAACCACTCAACTTATCATGTATCCATCTATCTTTCTTTCTTTCTATCTATCTATCCATCCATCTATCCATCGGTAAGTAGTGTGGCACTCAAAGGTCTATAATCCACAGCATGGGCTTCCTCCCTATGCATTTCCATTTTCTAGTCTTGTGTCTTCTGTCTTTATCATGAGCCTATCCACATAATTAGAAATCATGTACACAATACTCAATACACAATGCACAAAAGACATGTATAGTTCATCACAATTCTCTTTATAACTTCCTTATCACGACTCTGATTCTAATAGCTCGATCCTCAATGATTCCCATTCTCCATTCTCCATGTACATAATGAATGATCAATGTTTTGTTTTGTTTTGATTTTTACTCGCTTGACTCTTGATTCTTGATTACGTATGGAATATGGAGGTAAATGCCGCTATTCACTCGAATCTTGAATTAATCCCCAATTTCATTGGACTAAAAACTACTTTACTTTGTACCAGGAGCAAAGTAGTAGACATTGTATAAATAAGTGTAACAAAAATTCAAAACTAACATGAATATTAAAAGTTGTGGCTTAAAAATGATAATGCAAAGATGTGGAGGAGAAGAGGCAACTGATCTGTATGAGCCTGACAGGTCAACTATTGTTTCTTGTTTGTAATTACAATTTAAAATTTGAACAATTTACCAATTTAACTAAAGGCTCCTTTACTTTTCTCTCCAATTTCCCATTCATCCTTCCTCATTGATGTACTATTAAAACTTTCTACTTTTCCTACCGTTTAAAATTGCGTTTAAAAAGTCTCCTTTCGGGAAAATTAAAGCTATGGCTTACTTTATTTAACTGCAAACTATAGATTATTTATGAAATATTTTGTTTGATTTTTGATCATTGAAATTCATTCTGTACAGAATACAGAAAGCAAATGGAAATCTGCATGAAATTACAAAAATTTATCTGTATTTTAATTTTTAATTCTACAGCATGACAAGCAACCGTGAAATTTTTAAGAGAAGAGAAAAATATAAAACAGGAGATTAAAAAACGCACAAGAGATTCATGTGTATTACAAAAGTTTCATAACGTAAGCTAAATTTTATGTAAACATGCTCCTTGTCGTCTCAAATTGCTCCGTTTGCATTTTTTGTAGAGCAAAGAGCAACAGAGTCGAAAGTTGAGAAGGAGAAGCATGATCATTTTTTTCATTTTCCAAAGAATAGCTGGCAACTCGCAACTGGAAACTGGCAACTTTGATTTGACACGGTGTAAATGATGTCCCTCAGTTTTGCTACGAGTGCAAGAATTCAGTCCACTTTGAATTTGGAATTTGGAACTTTGATCTACAGCCAAAGCCAAAGAAGAGACGCTAAAAACGCACCATACTCTGTGACATCTATATAAAATATCAAATGATATCCTCATCAACTATCCACAACTACAACCTCAAACCTAACACCATATGCAACATGGAACATACATAAAACTTTCTTGCTACTTGTGTCTTTTACCGTCACAAAATATCTGTATTGGTGAAATTCTTTCTGATATGTACAATGCCAATGCACAACGTACACACTACACACAAACTCCTGGATTATGCTCACGCATCATGTCATAATAATAGTAATGATGATAATAATAAAAAGGAAAAGATGACTCCATCCTCCATTTTCCATCCAGTGAGTCAAATCGCCTTCTCTTTTCATGTACACTCATAAAATAGATGGATAGTTATGCATGTAGTGACGTACTAAGTAATAACTAACTAATCCTATCGTACTGACTACGGACTACGGACTACAGATAGATAAAAATATGTGTAATGTGTAGCTATAGTATGTGAGTCTTCTTTATTTCTCGCTTTTATCGGCGTTTGGAGTTTGGAGTTTCAGCCAAACCAAACCAGTACATAGTATAAAGTATAAACTATACACTACATACTACCAGTGCCAGCGAAATAGCTTAGGGCAGAACATTTAAGATTATTACCTAAATTACATCAAGTCAGCAATTTTTGATAAGCTCCACCACACCAGAGAATATCATGTCCAAGAATTATTGCCATGATATTCAGTTTGTGTAGTATGTAGTATGTACAATGTACATGGGACTTTGTCTATATTCTATAATATAGTTTGTAGTATGAATCGGCACTGGCACTGACTCGTGTAGAATTAGTTGGTTCTCTATTCTCTATTCCCTATATTCCATTTCAAATTTCACCCTCCCCTTAGTGATATTCTAGATTCTAGCTATAACTTGCTCCAAATTGTGTCCTTCACGGCGTGGAAGCACCTAACTCAATTATCATTACCATTTCATACTCCATACTCCATACTCCGTGTACCTGTCAAGTAATCATAATAAGACTAATAATAATAATATAATATTTTGTACTCTACCGTACCCCATACTCCATATACCCGATACCTTATGCACTATATACTCTTCACTATAAAAAGATCACAAGAAATTGATACTGTACTTTGTACACCGTACACACGAAATGAGCAACGTGTATAGAATGAAGTGATACAGTTTTTTTTCTATATTCTACATTCTAAATTCTACACAACACATTCTTTTTACAAGTTGTATGAACAAAATCATATAGACAGACAGACGTGGACTTGGACGTTGATATGGACATGGATACTTTTCTCCTCATTCCTTCATCAAGATAATAACGAGAAATAGGTAATAATTAGCTACACTGAAATGCAAACGCAAACGTAAATACAAGCACAGTACATTCGTATATGAAGCGATATCAATACACTTTGTTCATTACTCCTGTAAAAAAGGTTGGAGATCGTGGGCTCAAATTTGTACTCACGTGATGACATGTACAATGTACATTGACATTCAGCTTCATTTAAATAGGACACCAGAAATCAGGAAGAGTCAGCGGAGAACTGGAGTTTAATTATTTATTTTGCACAGTCAACAGTCGACAGTCCCAGTACAGTAGTCGGTAGTCACTGTACATTGTAAAGTACACAGTGTACATACACATATTTTATGTATCTATTGTACCTTGTAAATAGCCTGATGGATGATGGACGTAATTGTTTGTATTGTAGTTTGTACAGTGTGCAGTGAGTTTCCTACGCTGTCCATTTTTACACCATTGCCCCATTGCCGAAAGGTACGCTGGAAACCGAAACGGAAATCTACGTTTCGTTTTATCTACGTTTCTTCTTTGTACTTTGTACACGCAGTAGCTTGTGGAAAATTGAATGGACTTGAAACTATAAACTAGAAACTAGGAAGTAAAATAACAGGTGGATAATAAACCTTCTCGTGTCTATTTATTATGTACACTTTGCTCTGATTGCTGAATCTGTACACTGTACACACGGAACACGGAACACACACAGTACAAATAAGGATCGTTTTCAATCTAGTAAATGGCTGGTCTGCTCTGCTCTGGTCTCGTTTGGTCTGTTAGGGCATCCCTATCAAATTAAATGCACAAAACTCGCAACTCGCAACTCAAAGCTCAAAACTCCAAACTCCAAACAGAAGAGTGAGGAAGAAAGTTGCTAAAGAGGATTTCCCCCTGTTTCTGTCTCCTTTTTTTCCAGGATTAATCCTTTGTACTTTATTCTGTTCTCTCTACTTTCTACGACTGAGGACATGGAATGAAAATGTACATTTTGTATTTTGTATGTACGATATTTTGAACAACAAGATCCGCAATACGGGATTAAATTACCTTTTGTATTTTGTATTCTGTATTATCCTGAAATATACCTAACTAATCTTTGGTGCAGATATTTTGATATTGATATTGATATTGGTATCGAGATGGAGACAATGAAATGTTACACTGGAATTACAATGGAAATATTGGAAATTGGAGTAAATCTACAAAAACCATGTAAAAAACAGATCCAAGATTCAAGTCATCACATTTACATTGTGCACATCTCTCTGTTTCAATTCAATCATCTAAGTTCTAAATACCATAATATATAATATGCATGTCAACAGTCAACACAGATGTGGATGATTGAACTTTTCCTCCTCTTCTCTTTGAAGTTTGAAGTTCGATTAGGTAAAATGGATAAGAAATGAGAATAGAGAATAGAGGAACAAAGTTGTATGTACCATCTACCTGTCTCAATTTATTTTGGAACGAGGAACGAGGAACCATGTACAATGAACGCATGTATATAATCTGTAATCCATTTGTGTAGGAAAATACGTAATTCATTTAAGAGTTGAGAGATTTTGTGACATACTGGATTGTGGATTGGATGTTGGATGATGTGCCGAATGGATGTACAAGTCCATCTACAAAGAAATGAGAAATTGAAGACGAAAGGATGAAAATTCCTCATCTCCTCATTTCTATCTATTAATATTATTTGTGTCGATATCTAGAATCTAGATGTACAATATACAGTGAGTAAAAACGCAGAGCAACTAGAAACATGTACACAATTCACCCTGCTCAAAAAAACTCAATCTGAACTCAACTTAATACATTTGCTCTGATCCATGATCCATGATGTTCTTGACTCTTGACTATCTCTTTCACTTTTGTCCGATCCATCTTTTTGTAATGATAAATGTTTCAAAGTCATAACGAGAAAGATGAGGAGACGAGGAACAAGTAGAATCTAGAATGTAGAATGTAGAAATGTAGAAGGGCAAGAACTATCTATTTTCTATCAGTTTTCAGTAAGTAGTTTTCCTTTTCCATTTTATTTTCATTTTCGTACGCTAAACGCTGAACAGGTAATTGTAAAAGTGAAATGCGTACACTATACGCTGTACACTGTACAGTGATCTGGACTCTAGACTGAACGGACGGGAACTGGAAGTACAGAATCCAGAATCCAGATGAAACTTGAACACTTTCAAATTATGTAATAGAATTCTCATTTCCCTTGTTCGCTCTCATGCACCATGCACCAAGATGCCATACATGTATTATGGTTATAGTACATGTGCAGTAGGAATACGGTTTACAGTTTCCTTTCCTTAATATCGCATCACTCACTCTGGAGCAGAACACAACACTATTACCGCTCCTTTTCTTCCCTCTTCCCTCAACTCAACCTCTCAACTCGTACTCGTACTCAAACTCGCATGAATGACATTTTCGGAATGAATTTTTTCCACAAAATTAATCATCGCTTAAAATCATCGAGAATCTAGAATCTAGAATCTAGAATGGAGAAACCAGAATCGAGTTTTGGAGCATCTCTCTCACACATAACTGAATTCTGTTACGCGTGTGAGTCTCGAATCTTGAGTTTGAGTGGGTTCATCAATTGAGTACTTTAAAACTGATGAAAATTGGAGGATTGGAAATTGGGAGACCTTGGCTAATGCATAAATTGAATTGCCGAGTAAGTTAAAGAGGTAAAGAGTAAAGAGTATCCACATTTCTCCTTCATTTTCCTACCACTACTCCAGTAGTAGTAATATTATTATTATTATTATTCGGTCAGAGTCAGAGCCTGCATGTCTGTGAGAGTCGGCGTTGTATTGTAGATTGTAGATGCACGGAATACGGAATACAGAATACAGAACAAGTTAAAAAAAATCTGACTCTACATAACCCGGCTGAACAGGTGTGCTCTGAGAATTTGTCCAAAAATATTTCACCTATGTATCCATAATATCCGTAATATTGGTATCGAATATGCATATCTGTACACAATTTTTTATCCAGATCCTGGTATTAGACAAGATACAAGATACAAGATGTTAGACGGACAGTTCAAAAGTCTCAACTCTCAAGTGTGTAATGAATAACACAACATATCATATCATAATCACATTACACTACTTTTTCTACACATATTATAGGAAATGGGATTAATGCTGGGCATTATAATCACGCTGACATACCATCAAATTATTATCTATGTTTTTTTTCTCCTTCTTCTTCTTCTCCCGTGTCCATGTGTACAAACCAAACCAGAAATCCAGAATCCAGAAGACCAGGATCCACCAGTATTACGTATAACTATATATTATATATACGAAGTTTCGGATAGGTGCTTAAAAAGTAGGAAAGTGACTTGATCATCCCTACTATGCTGGTAATATGTATAAGTATTTAGATGCGTTCCATGATTTCATCTTCTGAAGTTCTGGGATGTGGTAGACAATAGGGAATGGAGAATGGAGAGTGGTTGAGGAATGAGGAATGAGGGATGCATACCGGACTGGACTGATTTCAACTGGTAGACCCTTTGGAGTCTTTAATAAGTATGTAGAACAACTCTTCTTCAACTCTTCTCCTCCTTCACCCTTTTTTCCTACTCACTAAACATTGCACACATAGACAACTTTTACTTGAACAATTAATATGAAAGTTTTGTTTTTGTTTTGACTTGCTGGATTTTGGATTCTTGATTTTGGAATCTAGATTCTAGATGCTGGATTGCGTGTCCCAGTCATAATTTTTTATCGAACCCTGTTTTCTTCTCTATCGTTTTTCTCTCTCGTCCTGGAGAAATATTTTGATATCTGTGCTTCGCTTCTTGTTCTTCATTTTTCTTTTTCTTCTTTTCTCCCTTCTCCCTTCTCCGTCTACATTCTACATCCTACATGTTACGTGTTACACTTGCTCTAGTAAAGTTAGTATCTGTCTCCCTCTCTTCAAGCTATAATCTTCTTATTCATTCTCTGATCTCAAAATATATGGTAACCTCCGCCCACACATGGCGGATGAGTAATATCGCTTAAACAAAGATTTAAGCACCAAAAAGTACACATATGTACAATATCTATGCACGTCAACTCTCAAGCACTGAATCTGAAATGTTTTGTCCCTTAAATCTCTTTGATTTGAATTTTGAATCCACCACAGGTAAAAGTATATAAATAAAAAATAAGAAGCAATCCATTTGAAACATTTTAAAAAATAGGGAATTTTACTGTAAAAACATGAAGGAGTTTGACTCCTTTATTGAAAAGAGAAATAACGAAAATGATGCATCTTGGATCTTGGATCTTGAATATTGGGTTTTAGCTCATCGCATTTACTCTTTTGAAACTATGTTTAATACATGATACATGATGCATATTTTAACTAGATCTTAGAGCGTATGCATGGGGGTATGAGTGACGCATGTGTAAAGTATATAATATATAATATATAATAGAATAATATTATATAGTTTTGTCAAGGCCCTCAAGATATTTTTATGGATACTGATACGGTCCCGCCTTCGATTTTGAAAGACGTTTCTGATTTTCTTATTCTCCCCTAAATTCTGACTGCTGATCATGAATTTTGAGCCATAAAAACTATCTGGGATATCTGAACATTGAGCATTGAGCATTGATAGTGATATATGAGGCTGGATCAAAGAAATGTTAAGCCACAAGGGAAGCAGCATTGAGAATTGAGAGCAGAAGCTTAATACTCAGTACATGCTCGATGCTCAATATCTCCACTTGCACACGCTTATTTATACAAATTTATCAAATATCAAAAAAGTTTCATCCTTCTTTTTCTTTTTTTTCGACTCCTCTTCATTTTCAACCGGTGTACTTTTGACTTTATATTGTGTGTGTACTGTTACAATAACAGTGTTACTACTATTATGTTACTACTATTATGTTAAGTGTAGTACTTAGTTCATGTTTGTTAGTACTAAAACTCTTACACGTAAATACATAGTGATCTATAATCTGTAGTCTGTAGTCTGAAGTCCGTATGCATGAAAATGAAAAGTAAGTATAAAATTTCAAAGCCGTGTGTTATCAGCGTACGATACTTCTCAATTCTCAATTCTCAACTGTAGTCGTAAATTTATTATTATTTTTTATTATGTTTTGAATAAAAAATTTAAAAACATTATCTATAGAATCCAAAACTATGAGCTCACGTCTCACGTTTTCTATCTTTGTTTTTATAGACAGTGCTAAAAGAGCTTTTAATAGGCGGAATACTTGATAATATTATACTATCAAAAGTATTTTATCATCTAGAGTCTAGAGTCTAGACTCTTGAGTCTTGGGTATGGAGTAAAAAGTATGTAAAATTCTTGTGCTCGTGCCTGCTGCCTTTGAACTGTAAAGTATTTGTGTATTTGTGGGTGAGTTGTAAATAATTGTAAATCGTGTCCTTAACAGAGTATTTTGACTGGACTCGAGACTTAAGACTCAAGATGATGCTCGACTTTGGACTCTGGAGGGAAAGTAAAGATCACGGAGATTCTAGTGTGGGGTTTTCAACTTGAATTTGATTATTTTATGGACATTCTTTTATCTAAATGCTCAATTCTCCATGCGCCACAATACCACACATTGTTTAGCAGGAGAAAAAAATACAAATCCGAATACAAATGTAATCTGCTTTGTATTTTGTACTACTGATTTTTCTAGTGCCTTATTGTTTTTTTATGATGTTTTAAATGCTTGTTTTGTTTTGTTTTGCCAAAGTAACAGTCCACCAATAGTCCGAAATTCAGAATTCAGTCAAATGAGAAGTGGAGAGAACAGAGAAAGAGAAAAATAATTCCAGCCACAGTCACAACCACAACAATGTTAACATTTATTTGAGACTGGAATGACCCGTATAAATTCACGAGTTGTCTATTTAACATAACATTTAACATGAAGTATGAGACCCCCTCATGTGTAACCTCTGACTCCCGCGGTTGTTGAAGCAACAATCATCATCTAGTATCATCTCTCATCTCTCTCGTATCTCGTCGCTCGTCTCTCGTCGTCTCTCTCCCACCGCCGCCGTTCCATCTAGAATCTACCATCACCATTCCATTTCCTCAAGAGTTATTTGATTATCAAACTTATTGGAATTTTCACGAGGAAATTTATTTATGCATTCCTCTCATTCTCATTTTCATTCTCGCCGGAAATACTTGATGCGTGATGGTAGTAATACATAGAAAATACAAACCAACCAGCATTTCGTATTGTACATTTCATATTGTACATTCACGAATTTTCATTACTTTCAACTTTCAACGTTTAATTCTCCCACAAAAGTGACTCCTATAAATTTGACCATGTTTTATTTCAAGTCTCTTTTATCTTTTATACTTTAATACAAAAAGTATGCAGACGCATTTCATCTTTCATTCATTCGTGTGTACATATAATATTTATTTTATTTTATTCTGTTTTTTCCTCTTAATTTCCCCTCTATTGCTCATTTCTCATCTTTCACATTAAGCTCATTTACTTTTGAAAATTAATGCAATAAACAAATTAAAAAAAAATACTGTTATTTTTCTTGCAAATGAAAGAAATTTTTTTGTTCCTCTATACAAACTTTTACATTTATTTGTATAACTTCTTTCAGAACTCTCCCATCTAACATTATTCAATTTTCAGGCACAGAAAAGCTACACAATGAATCAACTAGTATGTAGAATCTAGAATCTAGAATCTAGAATATTCCACTAAGTACAAAAAATAAATAGGATGAAAACTTGTAAAAGGTGGAGACAAAAAAATCTAGTACTTTCATAAGTTTACAGTTTACATTATTTGCTTAGAATTTAGAACCTAAACATTCCGTTCACCCATCCATCCATCAATCCAGTTCTTGTCCTTTTTTTGCGCAAAATTCCCAGATTTTCAGTGTCAGTGTAACTTTTGTTTGATATTTAACCCTGTCATCATTTTCATGGTCTGGTCTATTCAAGTGATACATGTCTGGATGTCTGGATGAAGGGCTTAAAAATTTGTATGCACTTGATTACAAAATACAAAGCATTCAATTTATGTATTATGATGATACAAAAGACTTGAAACTTGAAATTCGGAATGTTCTCTTAAAATCTAAATCTCTCTTCCTTTCTTTTCTCTTTTCTAGACTCTTGAATTGGATTGCAGTGGATTCACTAAAAATACATTGAACGTGAAAAAAGGTCCATTGACTTTAAATCACTTGTGTAAACAAATAGAGAACTGAAATACAAGTACCTCATTTTGTTTGTAGGTAAACGGTGAATTGAGAATCGAGAATCGGGGAAATAATAGACAAGAAACATGAAGAAGAAAAAAGAAAGATAATAAAACCAGCAGTCTTTTTCATTCCACTTTCCACTTATTCAGGGTTGAGCATTGAGCATTGAGCATTGAGAATTGATATTTTTTTCTTCAAGCTATAGGAAATGGAGCAGGTACATGAAAAATCATCTTGAAACAGTACATTTTGTACATTGCACATTGTGAATTTGTGTATGTATGTAACACCCAAATCTCGTATGTTATGATACCTTTACAAATGGGCATATTACAGAAAAAGATAGCAAAAAAGAACATATCAATTTTCATGGGTAGGGAAAAAGTGAGCTGACATTCAAGTACAACTAAACGACGTTCATGTTGGATGCTCAGTGTTGAATTTGTACGCATAGTTTACAGTTCATAGTGCACGAGTTTAAATCCCAATGATATTGTAAAATATGATGACGACGGCGGTGAAATACCTAATGGATAATGTAGAATGTAGAATGTAGATTGTAGTTGATGCACAAGGCACAAGGCTCACGTCTCAAGTATAAAATTACATCTTGTCAGTTTTGCGACATAAATTGGTTCTGTTCTCTTCTTCTCTTCTACTTTTCTACTCTGTTACAGATAAGTTACAAGTTACTCTTATTCATATTTCATACGCATAGAAAATGGAAATGATAAGCAAATTATTGTAAAAGCGCGGATGTCCAGATTCTCCGTTCGCCGTACAAACTTCTTTATATCATAACTCGTAAACTGCGTGAAATGAAGAGACGCAAAACTCAAAACTCAAACCATTGAACATTGAAAATGCCAGATTCCATTTCAATCATGTCAGTTTTGTCTAAGTCGTGTAATATAATCACAATTTCCCTCTGTCTCTTCCTCTTGATCCTTCTATGCATTTGTAAATACAACTCAATATACATGCGGCAGGATAGGGAAGAAAAAGAGGAGGATCAGCAGTACAAAATACAAAAGTATTGGGTATTTAGGTGCAACTCCCAATCCAATTTTCGTTTCAAAATATATGGTGAGTTGTTGGTTTTTTCCGAGGGTACTCTAAACTCGAGACTCGAGACGATAGATTCGAGACTCTAGAGAATACTTTGGTGGTGGAGATGTAAATGATTTTACGTGCTAATTCGGCAATTTGATGCTCCAATCTTTCCTCACATCTATCCTAATCTCTCAAATCCGGGTTATACCGCAGAACAACAGAGTTTGCATAAAAATATCAATGGCTTATCTCATATCTTTCGGTTCTTTTTTAAACACGTCAATTTTGAAACAGGATTTTACAAACTTCGACCAGTTTTGAAAATGTTTCCTAGTTTCAAAATATCATCGCTTGTGGCCTGTAAAATCAATAATCAATAATCAATAAAAACGGGTAAAAGTGAGATTGAAATGTTTATCGTTTTCTTTCCAGTCGATTTCACTCAGATTGCATATTGACAATTGACAGTTGATACTGTAGTTGTAACAGGAATAAAATAAATGACAATGTGTCCATTTGAAAAGCCAAATATCCCGTGTCCCACTGTGTTGAGCATGTGTAAATTTGAACCCTCATGTTTACATGTTAAATACATGACGGAGCCAAGCCAAACCGGAGGTCAAAAGTGTTGTGTAAAGGGGAACAAAGTGAGAAGTGAGAAAGCTGACAATATTTTATGAGGAGGATGATGTAACGTTTGAAAGGAAGATAGCGACAAATTCATGTAGTCCATGCACACAATTGAGATTTGAGATGTGAGTTGGTTTATATTTTGACTTTCCATATTGTACGATGTAGGAGTGAAGGATGAGGGATGAGCAGTGAACAAGCTGGTGCTTTTGAGATTTGACAGAGAGAGAGAGAGAGAGTTGTCATTTGTCCTCCCTTAAGCACACACTTAATGTAGGTACATTGTAAACTCAGGGTTCAGAGTGTTCTGCATGTACATGATATAAAAGGGAAGGAAGGATTCTCGGATTCTACTATACACGTTGTATATATATTGCATTTTGAGTGTGTTACGGTTTAATCGTAAATGAAACTCAAGCTGCTGAAGCGAGCCGATAATCTGAAACCCAAAATTGGGTTTTTAACCATCCAGTTCAAGTGAGTGGATCATCCCATCAAGCATCAAGGGGTAGAGAGGACCAAAGCCAAACCAAAACCAAAATCGTCATTTAAACTCGTCCTCGTTCTCGTCGACTCGTCGATCTACCTCGTCCTCCTGATTTGTCCTACACACACAACGTACAAAATACGTAAACCAGGAGAGCGAAAAAGCTGTCATTGCACTGCCCTACACAGACTCGGCTTTTTAGTCAGCCCAGGCAAACAGTTGACAGCCAGATTCAACACACACACACACACACCACACACAACATTAAAAACATGTGTAAACTCACTATTAGATGACAACTGGAGCTGGAGCTGGAATGAGAATGAGAACGAGAATGGAAATGGAACTGGAACTGGAGGCACCGGAGCACGTTTCAATTTGTTTATCAATTCAACCAGAAAATAAGTAAGCAAACGCTCAACGCTCATTTGACTGTGCACCGCATCAACCATCATCATCATCGTCATCATCATTATCAACATGAGCATCACCGGCCTCTTCGAATTCACTCCTCTTCCCTCTTCCCTCTTCTCTGACTGTACTGAAGCTGCACAGTCAAATGTCAGGAAACTTAATCATTTTTATTAGTACACTTCTAACCGCCATTAATTTAAACTTGATTCTAGTAATTTCCCATTTTCTATGGTGTGGTAACAACAGTCATTTTATTTATGGAGTATGGTCTATCCCCTGTATGCAGTAACAGATGAAACAATCTATAAATTGAGCACTGTGCACGCTCGTGTAAACTCTAAACTCTAAATATTCGAAACACCCACACCAAATCATCAGAAAACAAAATATACTTTCCACAACTGAAATAGGACTGGAAAAGTAATAATCAAGTAACTGAATTTTACATCGTTTAAAAAGACAAATCAGGCTCGTGTTTGAATGTTGGATTTTGTATATTTCTGATTTCTGATGAAAAACTAATGTGCTGCTAGTAATTTGATGCCTCGAATATAGGCACCAAAGTAAAAATAACAAAGTGTCGATTTTGTTGGGTTTTCACACATAAACTCTACAAAACTGGAAAAAATTAAAAGCTCGGAGAATTATTTCGGATGAAAAATATTTCGTAATGTTTTCTCATGTATGCATAAAATTGATGTTTAAAATAATTTTTTTTACAAAATGTATACGTTCTTTTGGCTCATTCCTCATTTTTTTACCAACTACCAACTCATCATCATCACAATGTTTGACATGTAGGTTTTAAACGTGAGTATTTCACTGATGTAGTATGTGTTGTTTATAGTTCATACAGTTTACGGTATAAAGTATGTATAAATATTCAAACACTCTAGTAAGACAAAAGAAAAAGATGGGGAAGAAAGTAAAAGTATTCTGGATTCTGGGAGTAGCAGGATCGGCAGACGTTCAACCTCCTCACTTTGACTTTGACTCTGATTTTATCCCTTACTATTTGCTATACATATAATACATAATAAATATTCCATACTCCTGTTGCGCTTTATGTGTAGTCCGTGACGTACGGAGAAAAAATGATCAAGCTTCTCAAAGTGATAATTGGTGAGTAGAAGCAGAAATAAATAAATCTTGCGTCTGCATTAGAAACTGTAGGAACTTTAGACTTGGTAACTTGGTAATCCATTATCCATTACATTACATTGAAATACATTTTGTACACATTACCCAATATACGTAATATACACTGCACACTTTACACTTTGTGTATTGTATAATGTATACGCATTCAAGATTCAAGTCAATAGAAGTGAAGCCTGATTTTTTGCTCCTCTACACTCTACACTTGTTGTTGTTCTTTTCCCTTTTGAAACCGCATAGCTCGTCGCCTCATTCATTGTCAGCATACTCTGTTATTAAAAATAATATTTAAGAAGACTAAATGCTAGGTTGAAGCCAGTCAACAGTCAAGTCAACGCTCATGATGATTTCTATTCCTGAACAGTACCTTGCACATTGTACACTATACATTTTATTTTTATTTATTCTCCGGTTGCCAATGTCTTTTCACTACAAAATGTACAATGTATATTTTATAATGTATGGATTCTGCCTATTGTCTATGCTATGGAATTGAATCTGGATTCTGGATCCTCCTCATCATTTTCCATACTTCATACAGCAGCTTACAAAAATCCTCCACATTCATTTGTCGTTTTTTCCTCTTTAGAATTTCTGACTCAGTTGTGACTCAATTTTGATCTTCCGTCTGGTCTGGTCTGTGGTGAAAACTTTTTCTCAGCATTTTCAACTTGGTTAATAAACTGGATTCTAGATTTTAGATTACACAATATACAGAATCTAGATGCCAGCTCGCTCATTCACAGAGATATGTACACGATGTACATTGTACACGGAGCTAACCTAATGATACCGATTAAGGAGAAGGCTATTATCATTATTATTCTAGATAATAGTATTAAAAAGTGTAAGCTTGGTGTTGGAGTGGTGAAACTTAGTTGATGAAGATGACGATGATGAGGATGAGGATGACGAGCACGTAGTGATTCCGTGTTAAACCTGTGGAGACGGAGACGGAGACAGAAAGAAAGAAAGAAGAGATAGACTTGTAATTCTTAATAAACTATTTATGAGGACATGGATGGAATTAATGAAGTCTTTGTTGTTTGGAACTACACAGAGTGTTAATTTTGCAACCGGGTGAATAAAGAACATTACATTACATTTTCTTCCTCTTCATCAAACTCTCTGTCTCCGTAACATAAATATCATATGCACCTAGTATCTAGTATCTACATTTTTATTAATACTATTCCATAGACAATTCTTTTTATACCTGTCTCCTCTCCCTCTCTCTCTTTGTCCATCACGCTTACACACCTCGTCTCTTGTGTCTTGTATTCTTTCATTCTTTCTTTCCTTTTTATTCTATTTAAAAAGACAAGTGTATTATGATACATTTCAATTCATTCCAAGTCAATTCATTCTTATTCACACGTACATTTATACGTACGACTCGAGACTCAAGACTCAAAGGCAGTCCTTACATAATGTACGAAATATCTTTGTAAATGATCCTTAATACATTTGTCTATGTGTAAATGTAGAATGTACATTGTATTCAATGTTCACTGTTCAATGTTCAGTGTTTATGGTTTAGTGCAAGAGAAGTGCATTAGACATTAGAGAAAAAATAAAAAGAACATGGAAAAAGAGCTGGCGGTCTTTGATGAGCTGGTTCGTGCATAATATTATTGTTTTTTTACTACTGTTATTTTTATCATAAGCTATTATTACACTTATTACAGACTACAGACTACGGACTGCAGACACAGGGATTCGGTGCCTTTAAAAATCCTCAAAGTATCTACTGAAAATCTAACGAGTACAAAGAAATAGTGAATAAGTATGCAAGTGCAGTTCTTGTCATAAATGTTAAAATTTTTATACTTGTTTGTAAATTTTAAATGGATGAATGAATTACCATGTACCATTTTCTCCTTTTCCACCATGAACAAGAAACAAGAAAAATATCAAGAGAAAATGAAGAAACCAAAATTCAGCAAAATCCGCTCAGTAAATGTAAAACGGAGCATGTAAATGTTTGTAGTGAATGAGCATTGAGCATTGAGCTTGTACATTGTACTTTGTAAGTAGCATACCCGTGTATTTTACTTCCTCGTTCCTCTTTTCACATGTTCAATGTTCACATTTTCATAAACTGTCGTGTGTACGACGAAAGTCGAATGTTGAATGTCGAACGTCAAATGTGGTGTGGAATGAGCAGACAGCAGACGTTCATAGTTCATACATTTATGCTTTTATTGTTATAATTTCCACATGTGCTCGTTCTTTTTGTACAGCTTCCCACGTAATGTTGAGTATAAAGTAGAACTGTATAACGTATAACGTACATTGTACGTTGTACATTGAAAGATGAAACAGGTGCTTTGAAAAATGTAACTCTTTCATAAAATTCCTCCGCTAAACATTTCTCTTCTCTGACCTATTATTATTTTCATCTGTTATTATTACTTTGTGAATCGTGAAATCTGTAATCTCCAAGTTGTAAGTTGTAAGTACGTACACATCATAACTACTATTTTTTGCTACAAAATAATTCACCATGGTATGTTGAAATTTGAAATAAAAATAAATGTACATGTACAATGTACATGCATGGTGTCGTTGTTCGTTTTAGTTTTTCGGTACACGGAACATAGTACATTGTACATTCATGACACATCAAGGCTTATTGACTTGAAACAGTTGTCGTTGTCGTTTTCGTCCCAGTGTCTTATCATCAAAGACGGCTCTTTTACACTCCCTTTATGTACGTTACAGTATCTATACGATGTCAATATGTGTACGTGTGCTTCATCCTCAACGCTATACCGTGTACATTGAAAGTAGGAAGGGAGCTGGAGATATCTATCATATCTGTACGAGCTCCTTACGTACTTTTAATTACTACTTGTCTATCTTGACTCTACAGTATTCTCCATAATGCTACAGCGTGAGAGGAATTTTTATCGGGTTTTAGTGGTTTTCTCTCTCAAGTCTGAAGTCTCAGGACCCATCAATTTTACTACACACTACACACCAGCCAGACCTTCCGTCTCATCAACAACGCAGGATTAACCATAACAGAACAGAACATGGTACATCAACAAATACCTGTGTATACACGTACAAAATGTTTTTCATATTACAAGAACGGCAAGGGTATTTACACATACATATAGATCGTAGATTGTACATTGTAGATGTATTACTAACCCTTTCTCTTCTGTCTTTTCTTTTTTCCTACAACAATGTAAGTACAAAACACAGAGCTCTAGTTTTTACTCCCAAAAAAATATATAATTCTATATTCCACATCCAAGTGATTTATCTATGAAGGAAAATGTGTACCATACTCGTGGAATCTCTACCCTTTTCATTCATTCCAAACTCCAAACTTGATATAAAAAATAGGTATTTAGGCATACTTTTTTATACGTGAATTCAAATTCAGTTTCAGCTTAAGATTCAGATTCTCTTATATACTGATATTTGATGTTTGAAATGTAAGGGGATTTCCTAATTCCAGTGTCAGACATTAAGTCCATGTTTTGCTACAAAACTCTTTCTTTCTTTATCATAAAAATACCTGGAAACTGGAAGCTGGAATTTATCCAAAACAAAAATATTTTACCTATAAAAAAAGAACGTGGCATCTTATGCATGAAACAAAAACATGAAAATAAAAAACACTGTAATCCTTTGTGTGCCTGTCGTACTATTGTCCATCTAGGATTTTGGATATAGAGTTCTGAAAAATTAAATAATATTTATCTAAAAAATGTATTTAGAGTCCACAGATTACATAATATAATATTGATATTGATACTAATTCCTAGTTCACAACCAAATTCAGACCCGTTTATAAAAATTCACATTATAATTTTTTGAATAGGATAAACTCCTTGTAATTTTTGTAAAGCTTGTAATTCTATTGACCGGTTTTCCGTTTTAATGCTCAGGTATACTAAAAAGTGGGAACTGGAAAATTTTCAAGTTTCAATGATACGATACTTGTACAATACTATATAACAACAACAACAAGAAGGATGAGTACTTAGTTTTAAGTCCCTGGATAAAAATAAAGTGCTCTTTCTGCCTGTCTGCTTCAAGCTTCAACAATACATGTAAGTACCAGAACTGGAGTACTACGGTCCCTTATTGGTTATTGGTTATTATAAGTACCATTGATTAGAATTTTGAATTGAGTTTAAAGTCTCATGTACCACATCAACAGATTTTTTGTGGACGGTACATATTACACATGCCTATCCTGTATTATGGGTTATGATACACCGATATTATAGATTATGGATTATGGATACAATTTACAAGCTGTTGCAACTGTTCACTCTACACTCTACTGTATTTTTATACTTCCAGCCAATTTCATTCTTTCAAAAGGTTTCATTCAAACCCATTAAATTCTTATAATCGATAAGTATACAGCATACATACACTTCCAATACAAATACAGCATTTGAATGTATACTATTGATACACTTTTCATACGGTTCGGTGTGTACTGGCTGCTGACTGTTGGATATTTGATTGATTGGTGGGTTTTATTGGAAATTTTTCTGCAATATATTATACAAGTTCAGTTTATTTGTTATTCCTAATTGATAATTGATATACCTGAGTCATATAAGAAAAATGAAAAATGAAAATAAATTATGCATAAAAATTGAACTCATCCCTTGCTATACCCTTGCTAGAGTCTAGAGTTGATGAAGCATAATTGAATTTCTATTGAAGGATTTAACAAGAGCAAGACAAGTCGTAATAATAATGGCTACAAGTATACACACATGTATAAATCGTATTATTATTATACTATTTTTTTTGTAGTTGTAAATGTGCCTCTTTCATCTTTTATTTTGATTTCTATTGTAAGACTTTGATCCTACTGACTACTGACGTCATTAGATCAAAAAGATTATGTTACTTACTACTTTTGTTGTGATTGAGATGTAATAATAAAGTTTGGAGTTTGGGATTCGATGGCTAATGGATACAATTTTGGTAACACACAAATTACAAATTGAAATCATTAACGAATATACAACCTAGCGCATGAATTTAAAAATTTTTCTTCTCTTTGGTAAATATAACATGCTCTATAATATTTTCTCCATTTACCCCAGTTTTTCCATTATCTTTTCCACGAGCGAAATCACATTAGAATTTATAAAGATACTTTCACATTCAAAATTCAAGCTTGAAAATTTGATCACCAATAAAATCCTTGTAATGATTTTGGACTCATTTCATTTCATTTTATGACGTGATATTATGAGTTCATGATGCTCTCAAGATTCTAGATTTTAGGTATAAGATACAAACAAATCATGATAAATGATAAGCGTCCCTATAAAATAAAAGACAGAAGAAAATAATCGTCCTCCCAATAAAAATAATAACATCACGCAAGCCTTCTGTGCCTTCTTTCTGTTGTGTATGCTCATTTACCATTTACTACTGACTAAACTCTACATTCTACATTCTACACTGTACAAAACTGATAATAATTTGTAATTATGAGCAATTATTATTGTATCTTTTATAATACAAATAATCATGTTTTTCATGTTCCTCATTTTCTATTTGCTTCAGCATTTCCTACTTCACTTTTTATCACAATAAATCTACTATTACAATTTCGTATTTCTTATCCCATTTACTGCAATTTTTTTAATTCTTCAATTTCAATGTTTACATTTTGAAAGAACCAACAATATTATATTATTATGTTGTACTGATTCACTGTTAGTAGAAAGAGTCCAAGCTTGTTATAAAACTGTAAGAAAACGTGCAAACATCACGTCTTTTTCCATGATTCCATTTTCTAACCACAAAACAGTTTGATAAATGAACAATGCAATGAAAAAATTCATCCTTCTTTTTTCTTTTCCCTGAAAATAAATGGTTAAAAAGCTTCTGTGTAAACAACAAACACAACAAACAGAGCAAAGACAAGACATATTCTTTTAAGATTGAGACGTCCGACTATGACCATTTTGGACATAGAAACATGAAACATATTGTGTGGCTTAGCTCAGCTCAATGTTCCATATTTCTTCTTCTCCATATCATTTACTTTCTACAAAGTGATACTGTACATTGTACATTGTACACAGAACATTTTGAAGCTGAATGACAAAAAACGAAAAGATATTCCACGTAGCGTGACAAATTGTCCGAGAGAGTTGACAAATGAAGACTTTGCCTAAATAGACAATATCAAAAGAGAAAAAAATGACAATCTTTTCTGTAAACGAGAAGGAGAAGTGAAGCTAGAATCTAGAACCTAGAATCTAGTCACAATTTTGTGATAGTTGAATGGGGAAAAAAACCTTGTGGGAAAAAGACAAGCGACATGCTCTTTTCTCTTTTACGCATATGCACATTGTACCATGATTATTTTTGTATTCAGACTACGTCTTATGGTCTCTGGTCTCTTGTCTATGGACTACATATCAGTATGGCCCATTTAAACTCTCACATGTAAATTTATCCGTCTAAATTCTAAATGTATCCAATATCTAATATCCAATGTCTAGAGACTAGAGATGATACTTGCTTCTTTAACTCCGCACTCCCAATCTCTATTTGTAATCACAATACCCCACATACACACAATATCCAATATGTATACTCTTTATTTGCTTTGCTTTTCTCAAAAGCAGCGGACACTTTACATTCGGAAAGTTTCATTTATCTTCCTTTTGTATTTAAATGGTGACGTTTCTTCTTTTGTGCCACCGTTCAACGGGATAAAATATAAATATAAAGTCAAGAATATCTTCATTCTTCAATGGATCTCGCATAACGTAACGATTAATTATGTCATCATCATCTTAAAATGTCTATATTTTTTATCCTTTTGCCGTTTTATTGCCAGTTGCGTTGTTATGTGGTTTGTGAAATTAAAAAACTCTGTGCACATTAAACAATCATTTTCTGTAAAATTTGGAGAGAACAAATGAACAAGGAGAAGTTCTTGTTTTAATTTAGACGTTTTAAAACTTGCATTATCTCTAGTCATAATAATAATATAATCATAATCATTATAATAACAATAACAATGCACAATAATTATCTATCTCTGTACAAAGTACAACGTGCAAATACCAAATACACAAAGAAAAATGTGACTACTAGATACTATAAATTGCTATTACTAGAAAGAGAGAGAGAGGTGAGAGCAAACTAGTAATCGACAACTGGCAACTGGCAACTGGCTCAGTCAGGAGTCAGCAGTCTTCATAAAACATAAAATTACGAATTATGAGAGTGAGTGAGTCAACTTGCTCATAAATGAGCAAACTTTCCTCACATTAAAAGACTATACTCTGTCAATTAAATAAACGTGTGTGCTAGGAACTAGCAAACAGCAAATAAAATGAGAGAGAGAGAGAGATAGAAAGAGAGAGAGAGAGAGCGGTTTGTACTTTGTTTGTAGTAGATTTTTTAAAAATACCAAGACTTCTTTAAAATTCTACCCACATTTTGCGTTTTGTTGTACACTGAACGTTGAGCTTTATACGTGTAATGTGTAATTGCACTGCTGAGTTCACCCATCACCATTACCATTCATTCAAACTTTCCTTATAATAACAATAATAAGAAATAGTCTCATGTTTAAATACACATTACAAACTACAAAGAACAAACTACACACCATACGCCATACGCCATACAATGTTCAGTGTTCAGTGTTCACGTTCACCTTACTTGCTCGCCTGTGGCCTCTATGTCATAGAAAAGAGGAGGGGTCATGTAATAAAAACGTGTTAATTTTGAAAATTGCACACTACACACTACTCATCATTCTACATACTATAAAAAAAATTAAAAAAAAACAAGAAAAAAACTATCGTTTGTCTAGTTTCTAGTTTCTAGTATCTAGTACAGTCTAGAATCTAGAGTCTAGAGTCTAGGGTCTACAGTGTAATAGCATAATATGAGAGCACAGAGCACAGGATCTTAGTTATAGAGGTACATTTGGATTTGGGAATGGATCGGAAAATTGCCATGATGATTACCAAAGTGTACTTCATATAAGATACCTAACGTTTTGTGCTCTGTGCTCTGTATTACATATATTAAATCCCATGAAACCAAACCAAAGATATAGACACCGGTTCAACCAATAAAAAATTATCATGTTTTTTCTCCTCATACCATCATGATCATGATGGTATATTGTATCTTGTCCATGCCATTTCATTTCGTTCGTTCTGTGTCTGCGTCTGTTTCTGTATGGATTGGATTGGATTGGGTTGAATTGATGAAATATGTACAATTTACATTTATCGAGAGAAAAAACCAAGCTGAGAGATGGAAACAGCCAATATACAATACAAAATATACAACATGTACACTGTGCAAATGCATGGGAATGAGAATGAGGTATGAGTGATTGAGATTTAAAACATGAAACTGGATTTTAGGACAAACACAGACAGAGACAGTCACAGTCACAGATAGTTATATCGAGAAAAATTTTGTGGACAGAAAAGGCCTCGGATACTTTGGTTTGGTTTGGTTTGGCTTGGATTTGTTCGGATGAAATAGGAACAAAACTAAATGCAATAAAGATGTTAGCAGATGTGAAGCTTAAGGCTATACGGAGATGAAAAAAGTCGTTTTAATCCCAGCGTCTGTCTGCTTTTCTCTTTCTCTCTCTATCTCTTCAGTTCTGTTCTGTGCTGTTCTCTGGATTCTGTGTGATTTTGTGTACGCATAGGCTTTCCCCGTGTTTCTGTGGACGTATTTTGGAGATCCGAAAAAGGATTTTCTCGTACTCCTGTCCTTGTCATATTGTTACTTGCTCATGATGCTCAATGCACAGCATAACATAACACACTTTACATGTACAATATCTGGCATTATTCACTCCAGACTACTGACTACTGACAGCTTCTACACAATCACATTTTCCTACCTACGTATTGCTTTTATGTCTCAGTACAGTGTACAGATTTGAGCATCTTCATGTAATAAATTGAACACAGCTCTAGAAATATAGAATTCTAGAACTCTCGAGCTCTAGAGACTAAAGACTAAAGAGTAGAAACTAGAGACTAGAGACTAGAGAAGACGACTACTTTTACGACTATCGAAATACCTACGAGAGACAAGAGATTTATCTTCATTTCATATTATCTTTACAATTGATATGGTTTGATATGGTGAACTGTGAATACTTTGTCAGGTTTGGGTTTGAGTTGTGAGTGAGCTGATAGGTGAATTCGGAATTCGGTAGTGATTCGGTTCTATAGGCACGGAAGAAATACAGAGCAATCGGATAAGTGAGTGAAGAGTGAATACAGTTCAAAAATATGTCTAGACTTTATATTTCAAATCCGAATTTCACGTTCCAATTTTAAGATTCAAAACTCTCGGTTGGTCTCAATCCTAGGCTCCAGAATCTAGAATCTAGACTTAGAACTCTAAGGACAAGTATAAAACGAATACGAATACGAATTTGAATACGAATGCAAATACTATAAAGTAAAAGCAGTGAGCATTCTCCATTTTCTATCCTCTCTTCTCTTCTCTATTTTTCCTGTATAAATGAATCTACTTGCACAGTGTACAGTGTAGAGGATTTTGAATTATTCATAGAGTTGTATCATATCATACCTTTTTGAATGAACTCAACTATGCATAATACACAATGTAGTACATGCCACTTCCATTTCCATTTCTACTGGAACTGCCACTGCTGACTACTGATGATGATGATGATGATGGAGATGATACTATATTATTATCATAGTTGTAGAGTTTACATCATGGAGAATGTAGAATGTAGAATGTAGATAGTTGTACATGGAACATGGAATTCATGTACTTTGTAGTATGTGTCTGCCTGCCTGCCTGTCTTTCTCTTTTCTCGTTTTGCTTTGTCTTTCTGGAACTGAGAGACAGAAGCAGAACCAGAACCAGAGAAAGATAAAGAAGAGATAGTAAAGAGAAAGAGAGGAACAGAGAGAGAGAGAGAGAGTTTGATACGATATGATATGCCTTCAAGGCCTACTTTATTCACAAAAGGGGAGAAGAAACATCCTGATGATGAGAATCCCTTTCACAAATACACAAAATTTGTGTCCCATCATTTTTTTCCATAGTCGCCCAACTCTCTCATTCCATTCTACATTCTACATTCTACTCAGATATACCTATTTATATATCTGCAAACAGTCTTCCGTTCTCTTAGGTTTCATCTCCACAGCATATTTATTATGTATCATACTTCATACTTTATACTTTATACCAGTGAGAAATAATAATACTGCTTTCATAGAACCGTCAATCTACTGTCTACTGCCATGTTCCATTCCCTGTACCCTGTACTCTGTGCTTCAACTTAAAAGTTATGCCATGATATTTCTAACATTGGTGGATGAAAAGATCTACAGTAGTATGATATTTGGGTATGAATGGGAATTTTTAATATGAAAGGGTAAAAATAAAAACATTTCTCTTTTTTTCAAAAAATACACATTGAGCATCATGCTGATATATTGATATGTTGATGTTTGGTGTATATGCAATTGATGAAAATTGAAACTGATGCGTTGATTTTGATTACCCGATCATTTTCAATCTGAATTTAGAGTTTTGAGATGGGGATGAAAAATAAAAGGTCTTTTGTCCAATCCTAAATTTGTTTACTTTTCTTTCTATTCTACTCCAGTCTCGAGACTCAGACTCAAGTCTGTAGTCACTAATATAGTTTCATTCCCAAATTCCGAGTTCCAAGTTGCTGAATTGTGAATTGTGAATTGCCTGGGGAGCTCAAATTGGTACTTTTCAACATCGATTAGTCAATAGTGAAGGGAAAGATTGAAATTTAGCAAGTATAATGACAGGATAATTATGGTACGGTTCTTTCTATTTTCCAATTTCTATTTTATATTTCCTATTTTCTATAGACTGCGGTATTTAAATGACTGTCATACAAAAAACTGATGGATGATCGCATATTGCATGGATGTATTTATACTTCATACTTGATACGTAGTAAAAAATACAAATTGAAAGATGACAATTTTTATACTCTCTAGTTTCTAGTTTTTTCACATCATAGGAGTTAGGAGTACAAGTTTAATGCACTACGTATTATGCATTATATCGGCATTATGTAATCAGTATATACGTCGTGTCAAAGACATTCTGTAATCAGTATATGGAGGAAAATGTGAAAATTGTTCGTACAGAATGTCTTTGACACGACAGAATTCAAGGTGTTCAAGTTATGTATTATAACTTGCCCCATTTAAAATTTTGAGAAAAAAAGTCTGTGAGACTAAAGTATAAAGTTTTTGCTCCTTCTCTTTCAGTTCATCTTTCATCTCGATCTCTGTATTTCTTGAGTGTCTTGTTTCTAGTGTCTTTGACTCTTCACCGTTCTTTTGCTGATAATGTGGAAGTTGGAAGCTCAGGTGACAGAACGTACAAGTTCGGGGTTGGTGGTTGGTAGGACACAGGACATAAGACATAGGTTTTAAAAAGAGTTGAAAAGTTACAACACGCGACAGAGCTGTACAATTTAGAATATAGAATCCATAATCTACATATGGATGGATGGAAGGAGATGGACATGAAATTTATAAAGTGGGCGCATAATACGATTTGTCACAGCGGCGGAAGATCGATGTCGAGCGAGTGGGGGGAGTCTGTAAATACACCAGTGCAGTGCATATCCACATCCATACTTCATACAGATATTTTGAGTATATTATTCTATTGTGTTGGGGTTCACCGCATCTCAATCAAAGCCCACTGCGGGGTGACAATCATCATGCCTCATATCAGGACCTCGTTATTGCTCTCATGGTGAGCTCCATACTCCATATTACTCACGACGAGAAGGAGAGAAGGAGAAAAAGAGAAATGAACAGAGAGGAAAGGAATACAATCGGAAGACTCACAATAATTTATATCACATTGGAAAGGAGCAAGCAAACGAAGGAAGGAACAAGAGAGAGAGACTGAATGGCCCTCCAAACATCCCTGTTATTTTTAAAGTCGCTTTTTAATGAAGCGACTTTAGCCTTTAGCGGTCACACGACTCCAAAACTCCAAACTCCAAAGCATCCTTCCCTCAAATCAAAACGTCCTTTCCTCATACTTCATACTCATCATATTATATAGGTACACCATACATCATACATTATACATTATACACACACTCAACTCGACTCATCTCATACAATTTTCTTTCGTTCCTTCCTTCTTTATGACCAGGCACTAGATACTAGACACTAGACACTAGGAACTTTGTATAAACATTTCTCGTATATATCCATCTATTCGACAGCAAACAGCAAACTCTCAATATATTTATACACACTCGAAAAAATCCAATCTCTGCCTTGTGCCTATTGCATCTACATTCTACATTCAGTCAAGTTGAGCTTTGAGCTTTGAGCTTTGAGCTTTGAGTTTCTCTCTCTTTTTCTGTGTCTTTCATAATATTTTACTGTTATGCCTTTACAACTTTATACTTTTTGAGATGCTCGATTAAGCTGTACATCATACATGATGCATTAGATATCATGGACATATCAACCTTTGTATTGTTTGTACTTTGTCCTTTGTATCTACATATTATTGGCTCTCCATTGCACATTGTACATATGACTGATATTAGTCAGTCTAAAAACTCGGAGGCAAGTACACATAAAACACAAATACAATATACAACACATAATACACATCACCGTCATCCACTTGACTCTCCGTTCTGTATCCTCCCTTTATTATCTTAACCACGAACAACCGACAACTTACAACCAACATTCATCCATCCATCGACCGATCCATATTATCTCCCGTACTTACTTAATTTATGCCGTTTCTATCCATTTTAACCGTGACATTTCTACTAGTCTGCAGTATGCACTATTAAATATACTATCTCGAGTAGTTTATCTGAGACACACGTACCCATTACACTCAAAATTATCCTATCTTTCAACCGATTTCCTATCAACAGCTTTATCAGCTTTATCAACTAAGATGCGCGACACGCTGAGTCAAATTTTAATGGAGATATTGATTTAAAATATCAATCATAATCATAATAACGATGGATGTGTGGGACGCATAACGTATTACGTATAATCAAATTGAGGTCTTCTTCTCGCCTAAAATCTCAAATCTCGAATCTCAAATCTGTTTCAAATTTTACATGTTTTTATACGCTCAATTCTCAAGTGACAAGTTTGAAATATGCACAAAAATATATATTTATGAATTATGAGTTGTGGATTAAGAGGATATGGAACGATGACAAATTGATGCACATGTTATTCATATTATGATACATCATATCCTATTATTGTATTGGATATTGGTGCATCATGGTGTATAAAGCATACCTATTATGTATTATGTACATTGAATGAAGTATCGTGAAATAATTATTCAAATTGTCATTCTGCCTCGGTCCGCTTTACTTTGTGGATTGTGGATATTTTGTATTTTGTATCCATCTGGATCTGGATCTACGGTAAAACATCCGAATGTCAAAATTCAAAATGAAAGGTATACATTGGGCATACGCCAGAGCTCTTTATGCTTTATGAGATGATCCCCCACATCGGAGGAGAGAAAATACTGTTTGATTGCGACTGTTTCATATCCTTTTTGTAATACAATATAAATACAAATAGGAGGCAATGCAATAAATAAAATGCAAAACAGAAAAAGATGAGAGATCTTGGTTGTTTGGTGACATGAATCAACCATCAAAAGACCGTCGTCACTCTCTTCATCTCTCACCCTCACTCTTGCTCTCTGTATTTTGTACTGGATTAGTACATGTGCTATACACAAATCCCTCTTCCCTCTTCCTCTATAGTTTCACGAGCATGTGTGTGTCCTGACATGTGAGTACATACATAATGCATATAATATATTACAGAGGAGTGTCTAAAAGATCAAATTGTTTACATTATGTTGGATGAGAGATGAGAGGCAACGAGTGATTAGTCTTTAGAGTGGACCAAGAAAAAAATGCCCTTTGTACTTTGTAGTTGACAATAAAATAAAGTAAAGTAAATGCAAGAGCATTCATTCATTGTGCATTATTTATACATGTGTGTGGTAGGGATTTACATAAAACAAAATTTAGTCATTCATGTGTCAACACAAAATATTACATGTACATTGAATTGTGCAGTAAATAATACGGCTAATTTTTCCTATATTTTCCTCGCTGGCTAAATATCATGTGTACACAGAGATACACAACGATGCATAACGTCCACACTCCACACTCCACTTGGGTTGCAAACACAATACACAACTTTGATTAGAAAGTCATGGTGTCAAGTGCCTACACTTTTACAATTACTCATTCAGTCTTAGCCGGTGATGAAGAATATCAGTAATAAAGAGTTTCAACTCAACTTCCTCTATTTGCGTTTCTCCTTTCCATTAAAGTACCTCAACAAAGTTTTAAACGCGTCACAGTCAGTGTTGAGAAGATTTTCTCAACATCCATTCGTCTTTAGTCTACTAAACATTTCTAAAAGAATAACTATTAACTGTTTCATTCATGTAAATGTGTGAATATGTAAATATGTAAATGCCGGAGTGTGTTTGATGTTAGGGAAAGCTGATTGTACAATTCCTTATTGCTTATTGCGATGGGTATTAAAGAGTAACGTTGAATGGGCAATGGGCAAGGTTAGTTGAAATTACTATTGATTGTGAAAAATACAGACCAACAGCCACAAAACAGCAACAACAACAACAAGTTCAAATCCTTGCCTCAATTCTCAATGTATTCAATATTGAAATGAGTGATGGACGGTTGGAAATCTAGAATCTAGAATCTAGGATCGAGAATCTAAAGTCTAGTGTTGGGATAATTGCAATAAAGAGTTGAATGTGAGAGTTTGACAAACACCTTTTTAGGAGTAATCGACCATGAAAAAATCCCATCCGACTTAATACCCACAACTTGTCTCTTTTTACTCTCTGTCTCTCTCTGTTTACTATTTACGTTGAGTTCTTTCTCTCTTCTTTCCCCTCTGATTCTGTTTTCTGTGTAGAATGTAGTGCCTATACAAGTTTACATGTATCTTATACTCTATTCACTGTACAATGCACAATGCACAGTGTACACTTACTTATTTACAGTAAAATGGTACACGGATGAGCAGCTATGATCTGTGATAGCCTAAACCCACTACGCACAGCTCGTGTCTTTGCTGTGCTGTGTAAAAAGAAACACGACTGTTTTTATCAAAGTACACTGGACTGTAAACTTGTTATACATGTGTCATTGTATCCTGTAGCATAATATATAGAATATAGACATTCTCCTATATTCTCTATCTCAGCTCATCCCGTGTTTTGTAGCATGTAGCATGTAAAGTACACAAAAGTTGAGCTTCTCTCTTTTTTGTTTGTGGTAGGCTGGCGATAAAAACAAGTATCACGTTGACAGAGTTGAATGTGATAGGAGATGGAAGGTAGAAGATAGAAGACAGCAGATGATAGAAATGTGTTCTCCAACTCCAAACTCCAACTACAACTACAACTCTGAATCTGACTCTGACTCTGACAGTAACTCCAAGTCTAATTCTCCGCCTGTCTTTTGGTATTTGATATAGTACATGAGATATGGACGTGGGATATAGTCTTTTGTTGAGTTCTTTAGATTGAAATGTCACCCACAGTATCAAGTATCACAGACACAAATGTACATACAGAAAAAGGAGTGAGGAACCGATAGAAAGAGGAAAAGTCATTAAATTTACCATCTTTGAACTTGACTACCTTTACTAGAATCTAGAATGTAGAATCTAGCATATAGTTTAGCCAGTCTTCTTCCTATTTCCCATCTCCACTCTTGCTACTTTCATATAATATAGACTTTTCCATTCTACATGCAATAGCTGTCATGCGGAAGAATAAAAACTATAAACTATAAAATATAAAATATATCCCCATTTAATTATTTTGAATTCTGAATGTTCTACATTCTATGTACATTCTACATAGTATATGCACTTTGTTTTACTTGTCTTCATGTTTTATATTTTATATTTTATGCAACTTTTTTCTCTTGTATGGAAATATCTACATTTTTATTTTAATCCGCGTTAATTATTAGCTCCTTTAACCCTGAAAATAATATTTTTTGTTTTTGTACAGAATACAGAATAAGGAAGATAGTAAGTAAAAAGTACCAAGTAAGATAAAGAAGCCGCAAGCCATAATTTCTAAGCCGTAATAATCATTCCATTAGTCTTAGTATTTGTATTAGTATTCTGAGAAAGGCGGAGTTGTGCATTGCATAAATAATGGATATTTTGGTCTGTTGGAGTTTTGGTTTGGTGTTTGGTGTTTGGTATGTGTGGATTGTGGATTTGGGGAAATATGATAGTAACTAACTTTTTCATCGATTAGAAAGAAAGAGGAAAGAGGAGAAGGAGGAGGAGATAAAGAAAAGGAGAATGCTCTGAATTCTGAATTTCGAATTCATGATATCCTACTTTTGCGCACATCATCCAACATCCAACGTCACACACAACACATAACATACAACAGACACATGAAGATAGTACACATAATATGACTAAAAGCTTTTGACAGCCAGTAATTAATTATTACTTTAGCCATAATGATAATATTTGAATTTGATGGAGGCTTATATAATTGACCTGCACTAATTGTATTGTACACGGTACATTATATTTTTTATTCTATATTCTATAGTGTAGTTCAAATTTCAAACTAACGTGTCTTACATTCAATTATTTCATGCATATATTATCAAAAAATATTAGCTATTATATTATACAATGTAGAACTAGATTCCTTCATTGGATGGGTAGAATGTAGAATATTCGTTCGTTCATTCATCCATTCATTCATTTTTCATTTGACATGGTTAATGGTTAATGCATAAATTAGACATGCGTGTAAAGTGTAAATTGTGAATTGTAAAATGCTGTTATAATTTGATAATAATTTTACAATTTCAAGCAACATGATATTTTGTGCTTGATATTTGATATCTGCATCAAATAATGAATACCGAATCACTCAAATTGACTTACAAAAATAAATAAAAGTTGACGGATTTAAAAAATAATTTTGGAAAAAAATGGATGCTTTTTGCATTAGAATAATATTTAGTATTTAGTGCAAAGATCTTGTGATGAGAGGAAAGAAGAAAGATAAGAATAGGATGAATATGACAGTTTGTACAATGTACATGCATAATATACTTGTGTGTTATATGTTGTGTGTTTAAGGAATATAGAATGTAGAATATATTATGTAGAGTACGACGCTCATCATCTGTTTTCTGAGAAGAAAAAAGGAAACAAGATTGAGCTCCAACCTAAATAAACGAATAAGCCTTTGGCACTAGATTGCTGTTTTTTGTACATTATTTCCTTTTTTAAATAAACGGTCGTCTCTCTCTCTCTCTCTCTGTCACTACAGTACAGTACCAAATAGAGAATAGAGAATGCAGAAGGGTATTTCACAGTACAGTAGAAAAGTGTACCGTAATACCATATGGAAATAACCACGAGCACTTACTTCATTTCAGACTCAACTCAATCCAGAATCTAGAATCTAGAATCCAGAGACAACTATTTAACTAATATAATAACAAGAATAAAAAACGCTACTCGTTCAATACTCTAAAACTGTAGACTTTTAACAGTGAGTTGGCATAATATATTTTTAATTTTGAGCGTAAGTGGTATTTTAAATCGTAAGGACCTCATTTTTGATAGCAATTCACTTCTGATTGGTTTTATAGTGCAAAATTTTAAAATGCAAAGGTATGAAAATCAGTGAATTTGACATAACATTAGAAAATCGAGTGTGACGTGAAATTTTGATATGGATTTCAATTTGGTGCCAAGATGAAAGAAAAGCAAAAGAAACTAAATATTAGCAAAATTAAGAATGGTGATCTAAAAATATTTACCTGCCAGTCGTGTATGAATGACATGTCGTGAGGCCAACAACGTGGAGCTGCCTGATAAGGCAGCGATTGATGATTTCCGCAGCCCGCCGTTTTTCTGCACGACGATGTCGTCCCCACAGGAGGTTTCCTGTCCACACTTGTGCTGCCAAACCAATCCAGCTTTACTCAACTTAGGAGATTCACACTCCAAATCAATCCAATTTCAATATATACAATGACAATAACAACAACAAAGTCAACGTCCGCTTCAACAATAGCAAAAACGACAAGGACAACAAAGTACCTAATATCTTGTCAGTTGTCAATTGTCAATAAGAGTTTTAAATCCAAAGAAATGGTCCAAAACTTGTTTTTTATTGTCATTAACACTGTCAATAATCACAAGTTTAGTTTTTAGTTTTTTCAGCATGTGTAAATTCAATAGGTTTTCAATTTATTGTTATCAAATACCAAATACCAAATATCAAACTCAAGTTCAAGTTCACATTCACTTTGTTCTATGTTCACAAATGTTGATTGTTAATGTGTAAGTAAAAATCCGGACACTGAAACTAAAAGCTGTGAAAAAACTAACAAAAATACTATAAAATTTATCCTGTGTTAATAATTTTAGTTCTTGTTCCTTCTGTACTGTATTGTGCACTGTGCATGTACAATGTATGTACAATTTACAATGTACATGCAATAGATCTGTATTCCCTGTATTCTCTATATTCTCTATATTCTGTGTGCTATAAACTGAAATGTTGTAATATATCTCAGTTGATAGGATCCCGCCTCACAAAAAAAACAGTTGAAGCACACCTTAATTTCAACACGTTTTTTTCTCTCTTACTCGCTTTGCTATTTCTTTCTATATTCTGTACTGTTCTTCGATTCTTCAATTCTTCAATGTACAATACAGATATTCAGTCTAGAGTCTACACTTTTTATCATAAGGTTGAACATAGAGCGTAGTACTTTTAATTTTCCCCGACTCAAACCAAACAGTTTGTTCACTCAATGTCGATTTACTTTGACTTGACTTGACGTGTGCTATGTGATAGTGGATATTGGTGCACTTTAAAAGGATTTGCTCTCATTTTTTTATACGGTAGAGTTGATGTTGAAAAAAAATTTCCTTAAACTTTTGATAATAAATTAAACGAATAATGTGGTTTTATCTTGAGTCAAGAGTCTTGAGTTTTGAGTGTCAACGATAGAGGATGAAACAATCTTGCAATAATTATTACTCAATGATTTTTCCTGTAGTAAAAATACTATAAAACTCAAGCGAAAGAAGAAATTGAACGAGAAGAAGACGAAGGTGCAGGAGGAGGAAAAAGTAGATGTACAAGTGCAAGTTGAAGATGCTGTAGAATCTAGAATATAGAATGTATAATGTAGAAGAAGAATATCTTGGGCCTAGAAGGCAGGAGGAGACAGATGGTGTTGTTAAATATTATATTCCTTTGTATTATTTGTATCTCCACGTTGAATTGTGGCTTGTGGATTGTGGATTATGAATTATGAACTATCACAACGTTGGAAATGGTCAGTGGAAGTGGTCAATGGCGAGATAATGAAGAGTGTTTTATTGGAATTATTTATTAGTTTAATAAATTGATATGGAGTGAAATTATGGAGTGTAGAGATAAGTTTTGACACCGTGAATAGTAATTAATAGGTGATAGGATACAGGACTAAAATTATAGTCTATAATATTGATATTGATAAATTGATGAATGGCTCTTGTGCCTTAAAAAGAAGGTAAGAACAAGAGAGGGACTTTATTATTTTTTAGCAGTGGTAATACTTTTATTATGGTTATGATTATTATTATTATTATTATTCGTAGTTGTTGGTGGTTGTTGTTTAAGAAATTTTGTGGAGATGAGACCAGACGGATTGAATGTATTTATTGATATAAATAGCTATAGGCGAATTTCTGCAAGGGTTTTATCACTTCCAGGTCCATAGCACATATTGACAAAGTCCGAATAGACGACAGCAACCGGGCTATTTCCTATTTTCTCCCGAACCCCCCGGAGCTCTCCAAACCCCCAAAAATCTCTCCTCTCCTTCTCTCTCCTTTTGTCTCCAATACGAGCACTAACACTAGACACTAGCAACAGAACCAGAACCAGAACTAGACATTAGACTCTAGAATCTAGACTCTCTTTGCAACTCTGTGCTCGGTGGATGCAGTAAATGAAGGCAGGACTACATACGCACACACTCGTTCTTTCTCCTTCTCTCTCACAGTCTCTGGCTTACAGACATCGAGGCAGTGGTAGAGAGATGCTGAGGCAAACTTTCCCCGGGAAAAAGAGGAATACAGACAACGAGAGAGAGAGACTTACTTTCACCCGAAAGCCTGCCTTCCTTTCTCTCCAGCCAAAAGTAATATGCCCGCAGACGCTCTTTCTTCCTCTTTCTCTCTCTCTCTCTCTCTCTGTCTGTCTATTGTTCTACACTCTACACTCTATACCCGCTAAAATGGCTCACCAAACAAAATCCTCATCGTATTCATCTTCCATTATTTCATCTCCCACTGTATGAAATTCCCATACCAATATGTAATGTACATTGTACATACTGTGTGTATGTATGAACTCTCTTCTATCTTCCACTGTCCTCCATATTAACATGATCCTTTTGTCTTCTCTTCCTCATAAATATACAGTATAGAGCAAAGCTGAGGGCTCGGGCTGAGGCTGCGTCAACTCATCATCAGTATTATCAATTGTCGATTGTACGGTTACGGTTACGGTTAGATTGGAGAAAGGCTAAATCGTTGTAGTTTCATCCTAGCAAATAAATGTATAATATTATATAATTTATTGATATTGATATTTGATATTATTATTGCAATAGCAATTGTTTTCATTCAGATAAGTACTAATGCTAAAAGATAGATATTTTATATTTTATCATTTATTTATTATCCACGTACCATTTATCTGTACTATACATCCAGTTTCAAAACGTCTCTGCAGATGATAAAAGTTGCAAAAATCAATATCGAAGCTCAAAACTCGGGAATATTTGAAGAATCTGAAATCTACGACAAATTCAATACTCAATGAAAAAAAGAGTAAATTTTAGATATAAATGACAATAGGAAATATCAACTTTTAACCAATACAGTCAAGTTGATGTTCCAGTAATTTTGTTGGTTGATGAACCCTTTTTTGGAGTGTGAATTCTGAATTCTGGATTGAGCTTCCTTCAACAGTCTTATTTTCTGTCCTCTAAATATATAACAATGATGATGGCGATGGTGATGCCGAAATCGAAGTAAAGCGGCCCACCGGCAGATAAGAACAAATCGCATTAAGCACGTTCCATTTGTGCATTGATGAGAGACCTTGATAAAAGATAAACTCCAATTCCATTGTGTGAGTTTTGAGTTTGAGTTTTGAGTTGGGCTTTGGCGTTCGGCGTGAGGTACATTGTATAGATTGTGTATGTATTTATGGCAGCAGTCCCTAGTCGCAATCACAACATGAAGAAGAGAAAAAAAAGATCTTTTGACTGATAGTATCATTCAAAATCACACGTAAAAACTTTCCAAGTGTGAGCTTACCGCCTTTCTGTCTTCTGTCTCTCTGTCCTATTTTTATCAGTTTCAGTGCCAGTGATAAGTGTAATATATACATATCTATATAAAGAAAATTGCATTGTAATGGTTAACTTGAACATTGAACATTGGGTATTGAGGAGTTCATCATTGTAATTTGTAATCATGTATAATGCTTATGCATTTGTAGATTGTAAATATAAATGTAAATGTTTTTATGTTTCTCTTGGCTCTGTGCTGTTTGCGCAATGGCGGACGGAGAATTAAAGATTATAGAATTAAATATGAATTTAAATCTCACATGCTCTTTATATTCTTTCTATTTCCTAGGTACTTTATTGCTTGCTTTATGTACTGCAGGTACTGCTGCACTTTTATACTAATTAAAAATGAGTGGAGTAGTTTTAGCTCAGGTTTAAAAGTACTAGTATTTGTTCTGAGTTCTCAGTATTATCTCTGTCTTTCTGTGTACGTGTCTGTGTAGCTATCTCTTGGACAAATCTAAATACGATATGCATTTATTTAGGAGTGTACATATGTGAGTCTCTACGATGAAGACCATTAGATAATCTTTATTCTTCTTCATTACAGTTGAATTTATACCGCCGTCAGTTAATTAATTAAGTCGCTAGAAAATAGAAAGTATAAACCGTGTTGAATGTGTCGTACATAGCTAAAACACTGTATACTCGATAATATTATGACAGAATATTGGTCCTGTAATGGGTAATAGATTACCCAGTGTCAGTTCCCATTGCTCATGAAATAAATTTTTATTCCGTCCATAAATCACTACTACCTACCAACTATCCACTATCCACTCTCTGCTGTCTACTGTCTAAATACCTACCACACTTCTGAACAAGGAACAAGAAACAAACTACAAATTACAGATTGATATTTTCCTCCATCTTTAATTCAAGGAATATCCACATTCTACATTCTTCGTTCTACATGGTTAGTTAGAATTCCAGTGGTATAGCAGAGTTTAAATGCTTATCATTCATATTTTATATTTTATTTGATAGGTTTATAGGAAAATTTAAATCTAAAAACACTACCTTTAGAATTCAGAAATAAAAGATAGATGTTTGAAATGTGAAATATCGATAATATTCACATTTGATAATGTGTGAGCTCAGGATTCAGGATTCAGAATATCACGTATATTTGTTGTGCAGTAGGTATTGAGGGTAAGATAGTTATAAATATGTAAGTATAGATTAATACCGTGAATAAAACTAAGACAAGTGTGTGTGTATTGTATACTACAGAGGCTACAGTGAACGGTGAGTCAACCAAGTCAAGTTTACGTCTATAGAAATGTCATATTTGTACAACCATGCGCTCAAGACTCGGAACAGCCACACACACAAACAGAAAGACAGACAGACAGAGAAATAGAAAAGCCCTTGAGCACCAATCGTTTTCAGTCAACGCGTATGAGATTTTTCCGAGAACCCCAACCCCGTTTTCTCCTTTTCCGCCTTCCTATTTCTCCTTTCTACCTAATATTTCCTTCATGACCATTTCACGACCTTTACAATCTCCAATCTATACTGGCATCCGCATCCGCATTGTTATTGGCATTGTGAGTACTTTACTTTTTTATACATTGAAGATTGAATGGGAAGACTGGAGGACGTCATCAAAAAAGTAAAAAATAAAGTTTTTTTCTGAAAATAAAATCTCTACAAAAGTATTTTGGATTGTGCATTGTATAGATTTGATAATTGATTATTGGCAATAATTATTACAAATAAAAGGAGAAAAAAAATATTCAAATCTTTAACCGTTGATATAAAATAAAAGGATCAAAAAATAAATAATACGATTGAACACTGGACATTGAAGTTACAGAATCAAGAATCCAGAATCCAGAGCTAATAAAACAAAAAGCAAAACGTATTTTAGTGTTTTTCTCAGTCTTCTTAACTGTAGACAAGAAGTAGGAAAATGTAGCTGTGTTTCTACTGTAAATAATACAGTCAATAAACCAAAGAAATCGGTTTCACTTCATCATGTTCGCTGTTCATACAAACACCTTGTCTAAACACAAGGTTTGAGTGTGTTTTAGGTTATAGGGAGCCCGAACCCGAACCCGAAACCGATAAGTCGGGTGTGATTGCAAACCAAAACCAAGACGAAAAAAAACCCTTCTCTTTGAAATTCTATATGTAAATAAAATACTGGATCAGAGAAGTCAGTCGTGGACCATTCCATACTATTGGAGAAAAAGAAGACGGAGAAACGAAAGGGTCTAGATTATAGATACTGAGAAAAATACACTAACTGGCTTGTTTTTATTCCCATTCACCCCCCACAACCGATCAGATCTGAACTATCTATCTGTCTATATATTCGTATAACAGTAACCTTCTCGATGGTTTCTCACCGAAAACCAAACCAAACCAAACGAAAGAAAAGGGAGGGAGAAAGAAAAATCCTTGTCCACTTCAAACATCAAACATTAACGATCACCGCAATAAAAACAATCAGTATCACATGAACTGATTTTTTTCTCGTTGCTTACATTTGAAGATGATTTCAGAGAACGTTTTGCCATACCTATAGAAATAGAAACCGACTTCCGACTTTTGACTGCAACGCAAAAATCAACCACAATCAATAATCAATTTAAATTTCAGTGTAACAATTGCAAATCAAGGACCTAATTCCTGGTTCCTGTTTCTAGCTCCGCTAAATGAATAAAGCCAAAAACCAAAGGCCAAGTTTCAAAAATAGGTAGCAAAGTCACTCGTTGTTATTTGAAATCTCTTTTTATTTTTGTTTTTCTTCTTTCTTCTCCTTTCTTCACATCAACCTCATTTGTTTGGTTTTCGGTTACACAAACGAAACTCAAACTCAAACTCAAAGCCAAAGCCAGAGTTCAATCTTTAACCCTTTAACATTTAACCACAAAGTAAAAGCCGAAACCCCAAAACCCAAAACTATATTTGTATTCGAAAAAAAACTTTGGACTATTGTTTATTTTCCTACCTTATGCATTACATGATTTTTATGTTACATAGCAAGAAAACTTGATCAAGGGCACTGCTAACGATTGACCCGCAAAAATATTCTCAATTTTTTCTTCATTTTTTACAGAACCAACTACGAATGTATTGTATTAACAATTACCAATTAAATTCTATTCAAAATTCGGGGATCAAAAGAGAACACAATATAATATATAATGTGTGTATTTTAAATTGGCTTAAGGAGCAAAAAACAACAACAACAAAAAAACAAAACAAAAATGATTACATGAAAATTTGATGCTATAGAATTTTAATGATGGCATAAAACATCCAAAATAACATACAATGTACACATAAGTTGCTTAAGATTTAGTATTTAGTGTGGATTTTCATATGCGGAATGATAACAATTCCAACTTGCAACTTTGCACGTTAATGAGAGAGCCTTTGAAGTCTTGGTTTCCTCCTTTTTAAACTAAGTTGACATTTCAACCAAAAAATCCAATTTAAACTTTGTCAATTACCTAAATGACGTTGTAAAATCTCATAAGGAGCTCCGCGTGGAGTCCATCACATTTACCGTACAAATTGCATTTACATCTAAAGTTCTCATGTGTTTTTTCTATGCATCGTCATGGCACACAATACGCAATGCAGATTACAGATGACTATACTTAGTATACGACGTATACGTACAACGGACAACCGTTATTTTGCTTTTACCATGAAGCGACTAGGACCGGGAACAAGAAAAAGAACAAGGATTGCCGACTTCTTCTTCCGCGTTGCACACTGTAAACTGAAAAACTGTAAACTTCATCTCAGTTTTTATCACATGGACCTCGGCTGTCTACTGTCGTTTGTATATGGATATGGATTATGGATATAGCTAAACGTAATGTCTCTTTTTTGTCTGCAGTCTGTAGTATTTAGGCAATGCCAATGCACCCTTTTTAATCCGTCTCTTCATTATACAATACAAATATACATATTAGTGTATGTCAGCACGCATACAATAGCCAAAGTTGTAAAATACAAAATACAGCCGATACATATGTAAAGAGAGAGGGCAAAAGGGAGCGAGATATGATTACAGATTGCTTTTATCTTTCTCTCCTCTGTCTTCACTTTACTCTTTGATAAAGAATAACAAACAACTTTTCATTTTACAAATTTGAAAACTTTAAAATCTTGTTATGGTTTACATTTATCTACGCTGAATGTAAAGAGTGTTTTGTGTTTTGTCCTGTGTCTTGTGTTTTGTGTGTAATGGGTAATGGGTATTAATTCACGTATTTTGTATTTTGTTCGATTTAAAATCTCAGTTTAGTAAGCGGCCCATTACGCTCTTTATGATGCATTTAACTCTCTCTACAAATTTCAAATGTACTGTACAATGAATGTATGCATATTGAATAAGTATGTGGAAAAAACTCGGAGCTGGAATCCGAAATCCGGAAGAGCACGTTAAGACTTTTATATAGCAATCATATTCATTTTGTCCTTTAAATATCACTACACAAATACACATTAAAAGTCGGAGAAAGCTACACAAAGACCAAAGAACAAGCGGCAAATTTAAAATTTAAATATTTCAAACTGGAATTCAAAAAGTGCCGACATAACACGACACAAAATGCCTTTTACTTCAAGTTTTTTGCCGTTTGCCGTGATTTTGACAATGTCGAATGACTTGACGTGTCATGTGTCATGTGGTTGGTGGTTGAGAATGAAAAGGATGAGCATGAGTTTTATTTAACTGTCATTCGTCATTCGGAATTCACAAATATCTATGAAAGACAACAAAGGAATAAAAGGGGGAGACACTTGATTAGTCCGCCACAATTGACAATCCACAATAAATAAACCCTATGATTACTGCAATCCATGAGCTCCTGTCATCATTCACATTCATATTCACATTTGTATTCCCTGTCCAAAGTCCAACGGCCATTTATCAACATAGTAATAAAAAGCTAGCGGCAATTGTAATGTTAACATTGAAATTTGAACTTTGAGTGTTATTCAATTTTGAATTTATAATGCAAAAAAATGCAAAATTTTATTTCAGCTTGTCTATTTTATGTTTTATGTTATAAACTTGTAAAAATTACTGTTGTATTTTTGCCCTATGTTAATTTCAGATACTTTCGAGTTTGGAGTTTGGAGTTCGGAGGGAATAGGCATCTATCATCAATCTACAAATTACAAACACAGATAACACAGAGATAGAGAAAGAGATTGAGTTGTTGTTGAGAAGAGACGGACGGAGTAGATTCAAATGGTGGATGGCTCTTCACGTCATTCAATTCCGAAGATTATCGAGAGGTACCGGCGAGAAGAGTGGGATGCGGAAAAGTGAAAAACGAAAGGGTTCATTCTTCGTTTTCCATTCGCCGTTCTCTCTCTATCCTGTATGCATATATACAAAAGGAGAGCGTTCGCTTTCATTTTTTTGGGAAAGAAGAAAAAAGAGTAACTGTAGTCCTGTACTGCGTACAATGTACAATGTACAATGTACATACTATATACGATATTCACAGACGTACTACACTAACGTAGAACATACAACCATTTCCCAGGAAAAAAGAAAAAGGCTTGACAAAATAAAGGACTTGCTAAATGCACGTGTTAGATATATGATGAGCCGTATCATTTTCAAGTGTGTCAATTGTCCCGGTTTTTTTTGTTCCTCTATTATACCATTATTTCTCGGCATAAAAGGAGAAAAGGAGTGCGTATTCAGTATTGTGTATCCATCTATGTACAATGTATACTGTATACCTTTCAGCTCTTGGCTCTTGTCTTTGTACTTTGCACCATGTACTACTTGAAATTTTAATGATCAAATCAAACAGACAGTTTGACTGGCACAAGAGGAAACTGTATACATTTCACCTTTTTTTAATTTTTTTTAATACTTTTATCAATGCCAATGAACGTAATACTTGAGAATAATTAGCTCAAGCAGTTTAAGCTAATAATGAATACTATGATGGTAGATTGTGGTCACAGGGTTTGGTAGAAAACTATTTAAAAACTGTGCTAGTATCTTTTGTATAGCTTTTAAATTAAACACATAAAAATTCAGTTTTACTTCGTCGCTTGTACTTTATGCTTTATGTTTTATGCTAATTCAACAATTCATAATAATGATAAATGCTGTATATTATTTTTTCTACTTCCATTAACTACTGAATACTTGAATGCTGAATATTTTAACATGTGCCATTTGTATCTTTGACGTTTCAAACTTATTCACAAGGTATGATATAAGACAAAACAGGAGAAAGGAAAAGGATCTTATTCCAAATTTCAAATTGCTCGCACAAAATTAGGAAACTGGTTCTAATCATGTTCAAATTAATATATTATTTTGGATTTTACTTGGCTACTTTCTGCCATATAAAATATAATATGTAATTCTCTTGCACATTGAGCGTTGAACATTGAGCATTGAACGTTGCACAGCAGGTACTGCATCATCAATACCATCATCCATAATCCATAATAATAATAACAATAATAATGGTAATAGTTGTCAGACTTCATGTTGAATATTAAGCGCCGTATATTACATTTTACATTTTACACTTTACGCTTTACGTGTGTTCGCCGTCCTTTAGATCATTTTACTTTGAAAAGCCGTAACATAACATAACACAACCAGCGACCAGTGAGTGAATAAGCAAGTGTGTAGCTTAAATGGATAGATACATACACATGTAGAGAGATACATACGTGTACTATTAAGTATTATGCTAAATAAGTGTAACTGAAATGATTTGTTGAGGATTTAAATAAAGTTTGACATCCACACTTATTCACCGATTGTAGTTATATGTATAATACATAATACATAATATACATTAGACATTAGACACAGACTACTTTAATAGAAAAGCCGTCGTTTTCGCGTCCAATCTAATAATTACACTAGACAAAAATCAAGTTTTACAAGTTGCTCCAGTCCATAAGTGTAATATTGTAATATCCGTGGATAGAAATATCGTACCTACGCACTATATGAATACACAATACACAATGCACATGCCATTATCCATTATACAGAATACTTATAGGGAGAATATGAGAATATAGAGTAGTTTTAAAACTTTTAATATAACATCACACGTCACAGATATTTGTATGCAGAGTGCAGAGTGTTACATTCTACATTTTACATTCTGTGTTGTGTGATTTGTGATACAAAATACAAAAGTGTATGTAAGTCTAAGTACAGAAAAAGAGTGAAAGCCAAAGCAATAATTTGAGTTTTGGACTTAAAAAATTCCTTATTGCAGGTAATCTATGAGATTCTGGATGTTGCTCCTTGTTGTTCGATTTGCTTTTGTATTGTTAGTGTTCGTGTTGAAGAGAAGTTAAGGCTGCGTCTTATATGTTGTACGTTGTATGGTTTATTCTCGATTCTCAATTCTTTTCTATTCATTTAGTTGAAGTTGAAACTGCTCTCTTTCCATCGATGATTTATTGCACATTTATTTATGCGCACCGTATCGGACCTAAGAATTGCCTCTTGAACGCGTATGAGTAAGAGACTGAGTACGGAGCAGAAAGCAGAAGGATGAGAGAGAAAGATATGTGTGTGTATATGTGTGTGTGGTGTAAAGAGTATAGACATAAAAATTCAGATGGATCAACTTGATCATCATGTGATGGACGGATGTTTGGTGCTTGGTGCTTGGTGTTTAAATGTTTCCACGTTGGATGCTGATGCTGAAAGATTGAAATTATGGAATTTCTCCACAAAAAGTGAATTAGGCAATGTTTGGAATTTGGAATTTCTCTCTCGCTCACCCTACGATAAATTGGTATGATGTTCATTGTTCACTGTTCATACATGTGTTCATCATCTAATTGAAGAAGTCTGTCTTGGATTGGCTTGCACATTGAAAGAGTTAAAAAAAATTGGAGAGAATTTTTCAAATACATATTTGATGAGCCAGGGTATCAAGTATATCAAAACTCAAAACTGAAAACTCACAAGACAGCAAGTGAACAGTGAACAAGTGAGGAGATGAAAAGAGAAGAAAAGTACAGAAATGAACCTGTAGTCAAGAATTCCACCTACCAAGTAGTCCACGTAGTCTTTTCCCTCTCCATTCTCCATCTCCATCTACTTCTACTTTTGCTTCTCCCATTCCTTCTGAATTGATAATCACTCAACGTAACATAACGTAACCAAGTCAAGTCGTCTCATTCTGCTTCTCCACCACGAGTTATTCTTTCAAATCTCGAATCTCAACTCAAAACTCAACATGTTTTCATCAACATTCAACATTCAAGATACATGGAAAAAATGATAGAAAAAGACTGCTTCATCCTGCTCTATATGAGTCCACAGAGGACTCAAGATTTTGAGGATGCAATAAGCGAGTACAACTCTGTGATGTAAATCCTGTCGTACATCATCAACTTGTGATGAGCCATCCTCAGCTCAGCTCTCCTATCTCTCCTATCTAAATAAAATACGTACCTTCTATAAACATCAACATCACATCACATCACATGAGCACATACATATGTACAAATATATTAGACATGAAGAATATATTATTATGTAATGATGAACACATGAACATTGAATACAGAGTACAGAATACAGGGTACAGATATAGTGTGAGTGGCATTTTATATCATCCCGCCTACTGAATAACTGAATCGAGCAATGATGCGATGCGATGACCATGGTATGGCATGGCAGCAACATGAATTTAGACACTCGTATCATCATACATAACATTATGATAATAATTATAATGGAAACGAAAGATGGATTGAAAGAACAAGTACATAGAAGAGGAAGAAGAAAGAGAAGAAGTAGCAGCAGCAGTAGAGTGACTGAACACTGAAGACTGAACACACAGTCATCTGAAAACAGAATCTGGGAGATTGATCCATGCAGACCGGTATGATGATGGTGGAGGTGTGCTTTTTCTTTTTGTGAACAGGTGCGGAGATATGGATATGGATTATACATTTCACATTATACATTGTACATTGAACACTAAACATGTTTGTAGTTTGTACATTGGGAATTTGTGTAGAAAAAAAATTATAGGTTTAAAAAACCAAACCCGCATTCCTCCATTAAGAAGAACAGAACCAGAACCAGAACAAGAAAGAATAGAAAAAGAACAAGTGGAGAAAAAAATATCCATAAAATGAATGATTTCTTCTGGTTTCTGTTCATGTCTTGAGTCATGTCTTGTGTATAGTTTTCAAACTTCAGTTCTCAACAGCTCACACTCCTTTGTACACTGTGCACTGTACATTCTACATTCTACATATTTCATGTTTCATACATGCCGTTTTATATAAAACTGTATAAATTAATAGTTGATAGTCGTGTATATGAGCTTTGTGCTTCCACGCATTTTTGAGGGTGCACAGTGCGTACGGAATTATACCGTCACTTTTGCTTTATTACTACTAATTTTAAATGTATCAAAATAATTCATCTCTGACAGTCAAAATACTGATATCCCATCTTCCATCTACTTCAGATATTTCATCTTCCCCCAAAATTCCATACACTCTCAAATCTCAAATCTTCCCTAATCTCTCATCATACCATTCTAAATTCTAAATTCTAATATAATAACAATAACAATAACCATGACCAATTAATTGAGACCATTTCAAATCCCAATCCCAATCCGATTTCTTATCATATTATGATTATTACAGATTACGGATGAATTCTACTTTCTACTGTATATTTAATATTTAGTGGATGCTTCAAAAATCCATCATAAACAGTCACTTTACCCCTAGTTTATATAATATATTATATTATATATAGTATACCGCGTCTACTCATAATTCAGGCAAAACGCACACCAATAATCATAAGTATCATCGAACGGTTTAAAAATAAAATGAGAGGAAGGATAACGCATAAAAAGTAATAATAATACTCATAAATGCTTCGATTTGAAATCGAAATGGAAATCAAATTATTGTCTGTATTATTGTGGTGTGGGTCTCGGTTTCTGTTTCAATTTGTTTGTGGTAGGTTTTGTAGGGAAACTATGTAGAAATTTATTATGTACTTGTATACTTTTTATTGTTCAAAATATGTAAGTGTAAGAGCTCTCTCTTTCTCTTATTCATTTTTTGCTCTCTTCAAACTTCAACCCACCGTCTGAATTCTGAATGCTACATTCTACATACACATTACACATTACAAATTAGACGTATATTATAAATTATAATATAGAGAATAGTGAGTACAGTAATTTTTGAACCATTTAAAAAACCTGAATACAAAGTAGAGGAAGAATGAAAGAAATGGACGGGATGGATATAATTTGAAAGGAAGAAAAGCACTCACTAATCGTCAATTGTATTATATATTATTGTACTGTACCCGACTGTGTATTGAGTATTGAGTATTGAGATCTGAGAGTTGAGAACAGTAACAATAGAATTTATTATGAAAATATCTGTGTATCTAGTATCTATGTGTACTGTGTATTTTGTAGGGTGTAGTGATGCTCAATCTCAATTTCAACGCCCAACGCTCTTTCACTCTACACTCTACACTCTAGACTCTAAGTTCTAGTAGAGTGCTATTCTACCTATTACTTGGAACTTTGAAGGAAGCATTTAATTTGTACATTGTCCATGCACTTAGTATTTAGCATTTAGTATCTAATGTCTAATGTCTAATATCTAGTGGGCCAGAATAATTGCACAGCTCACTACTCATGATTACTAGGGGAAGCCGCCCCCTCCGGGGGCGTGTGCTTACCACTCAGGAATAAGGGTTTGTTATCACTCTGGCGCGATAAGAATGTTTTTTGATCTCTCGTATTAGAAATTTACATCAACTGCGCTTGACATGTTAACCTTTCAGCGCGGGATGCACTTTCCGGCTATATCGCGGGGGATGAACCTTCTTTCAGCGCGTGATGCACTTTCCAGCTATATCGCGGGGGATAAAGCTACTTTACGCGCGTAATACACTTTCCAGCTATATCGCGGGGGATGAAGCTACTTTACGCGCGTAATACACTTTCCAGCTATATCGCGGGGGATGAAGCTACTTTACGCGCGTAATACACTTT